>PVKS010001296.1:0-146590 GCA_004027875.1 Aplodontia rufa
CCTTCTTGCCCTGGTTCTGAGTTCCCTCTGCCTTCTTGCCTTGGTTCGGGGTTCCCTCTGCCTTCTTGCCCTGGTTCTGAGTTCCTTCTGCCTTCTTGCCTTGGTTCAGGGTTCCCTCTGCCTTCTTGCCCTGGTTCTGGGTCCCCTCTACCTTCTTGCCCTGGTTCTGATTCCCTTCCCCCTTTTTGCCCTGGTTCTGGGTCCCATCCACCTTCTTGCCCTGGTTCTGGGCACCCTCCACCTTCTTGTTCTGGTTTGGAGACCCCTCTGCCTTCTTGATCTGATTTGGGGTTCCCTCTGACTTTCTGCCCTGGTTTGGGGTTCCCTCCCCCTTTCTGCCCTGGTTCTGGGCCCCTTCTCCCTTCTTGCCATGAGCACTGCTGGTGGCAGGGGCACTGGCCTTGGCACCGACTGGGGGAACCACCACCATGGGCACCTCCTTGGGGGCAGCTTCCAAGATGGCAGACTTTGAAGCAAGAACCTGGATGGAATTCACTACAGAACTGACTGCTGGTTCCACCTTTGCCACCTTTTTCTCCTTCTTCTTTCTGTCCTTAGGGGAGGAAGCTGGTTTCTCTTGGGGCATGGCTGGTACCGTGGCTATAGGGGCAACAACCATGGGGGACTGGACAGGCATTGGGGCCACAGCTACTTCAGGTGCACGCACTGATTCTTTGAGGAAGATGGTCACATTGGGGGCCAGGTCATGGTCAGGTATCTTCCCATTGGGTTTCTCTTCCTTTTTTTTGGTCTTTCCTTTCTTCTCCACTGTTTTCTCTTTCTTCTTCTTCTCCACTTTATGGTGGTGTGTCTTCGCCATCTCCTTGCGCTGGTTAGCTAGGGCTTCTTCATACGACGTTTCCTTCATGGAGAAGGTTGACACCAGGAAGATGCCGATGGCAGAAACAACCATGAACCCACCAAAGACCACAACCCCCAAGGTCTGAGTGTCGTAAATATCCATCCTGGCTGGCTTTCTTTTCACCTGCCAAACACATATATGTTGATTACTTTTTGGAGAAATTGAGGCATTTGACAATTTCCATCTCCACCCATCAACAAATCTAAGATTTCATTAATTCTTTCTTTAGACTAAGAGTAAAAACAAACCTAGGTAATCTTTGGTGTCAACATTCTTACCTGTCCCTTTTTAGAAGACAGTAATATTACACAAGGTCTAAACAGTTTCTCTTACTGCTGGGAGGTACAAACAACAATAGATTGCAAAGTACAGATCTATAACTGGAATACTTCACATCCAGGAGACATTAAGGAGATCAAGCCATGGCCAAGATCCCAATTCAAGATGTTCCCCATAACAAGGGTCAGAGATGCACATGAGCACAAGTACAAGCCAGATGTGCGACAATGGGGAGTGGTAGAGACTGTGGTGAAAATACCCTGCCTAACTTAGGTAGTAGGTGCCACTCGGCCATAACTGAATGCCTTAGAAATATGAGTACTGTACTGAAAGATCTGATTATTAACACTGGACAGAAAAACTTTTTTTTCCATTGTGAAATTTGACTGATTTTAAAATACCATCTGAGCCAACCCAAACACATCAGCAGTCTTTTAGCAGTGTGCATCTTGGCCAGCAGTCCCCTGGCATGCCGTCTCTACTTTGCTGCCTCCCTTTTCCCCCAGCACTGACTGGGGTCAAAGATAAACACATGTGTAACCTGTGTGTTTCAATCCTGAAAAGTGATCAAGAACTCAGTGGTGGGGGAGGAGAACTTAGTGAGGGAAAATGGTTTTTTTCCAGCAATAGCTCCTGCAGTCAGAGAGCCTATAATTTGCAAACTGGGAAAGAGGAAGGGTAAATCTTGGGAAGCTAACCAGACTCGAGGTTTGGAATTTCACATCTGCAGGCTGCACAAAAGGGATAGTGTCACCAGACCCTTCTGGACAACACACCCCCAACCCAAGAAGATAAACCACACCATTCTCACTGACAACTATGGATTAAAATCCAAGGGGCCAGAGACAACTGGGTGCACACCTTTCTGACTGATGGCTCAGGCTTAGTTCCATTTCACCAAGGAATTCCAAGATGGGGATTTATTTAGATACACTCAACATTTAACTAACGCTGATGCTGTCATCAGTTCCCAGTCCCATAAACTGGGAAGAGTAAGAAAAAATCTAGCACCTCTAAAGAGGTGCAATGGAATAGACAAGCAAGAGGTAAGCGGATGGGGAAGGGCAGAAAGGGAGAGGAAGGGAAGAAGACAAGACTCCCCAGGGCACTGCCCTGCAGGATTCCTAGACACTGTGGGACCTGGGTCTAGGCTGGCAATGGCTCAGACACAGATTCCTCTTCTAAGAAGTTGAGATTCCCACTCCTCCTGCATGGGTGTAGGATTGATAAATCAAGTGTAAATTTCTAAACAATCATGAAATCCAAATTGTGACACTAGGATGATTTAGAGAAGGGACTGTGAAGGAGACTGTTTAAACATCTCAGCATCATATCGTAAGACAAAGCACTCTCTTTGTAGTTCAAACCCAGGATTCTGCTGTGTCTTTCCGATAAGCCTCTTGAGGAGGGCTTAACACTTTTCTGACAAAAACTGCCCAGCACACCTTCATGGCGATCATTCCATTAACAGTGTCTGGGACACTTACTTCTCTGACAGTGACCCTAGGCTGCACAGGGCCAAGGCACAGTTTTCCACCCTAGTTATCATTATCACTCTGCAAATGAGGTCTGAGGTGAGTTCATGGAGGCCTCTGAACCCCGAACAATGTGGCATTTACGTTTCCAAGTGGATTCTGACCTCTGACTGGTAATAAAAGCATAAGCCACTGCCAGAGCATTCTCATATATGACAGTCAAGGTATGCTGTCACAAAGGAGCCTTTCCAGAAACACAATCCCCTAAGTAGACACTGAAAAGGGAACTGTACCCTGTTCAGCCCGATAGGCTAGGTGAATAGAAGGTTTGCAATGCTGTGGTCAACCCTTATTTCTTGGTAGCTGTTTGCCAACTAAAACTCCTCTGGGTCCTCACAGACACCTTTCGGAACTCTGCCAACATGGACACATTCAGGGGGAAAAAAAAATTCTAATCACTATATTTAGTCTATTCAGATGACCAAAGTCCTCTAAAACAGCTAGCTCCTCCAGAGGCAGACCAACACTGGGGCCTGAGTCACCCTTGCCAAGGCTCCACAAACCTCAAGTGGCTTCCCGACAACTATGCACTAAAGGGGTGGTCTCTCCTAGAGCTGCAGACGGCACTGGTCACTAGACCCTGAAGCAGTGAACAGCCGTCAACAAAGTAGGGTCTGTTCACTGCCGAGGACTGTGAAGGTCTGTGCAGCCTCGTGTTCTTCAACTTCTAAACTCCAGCAGAAAAACCAAGGCTGGAAAACTGGCCTTTAGTCTGACTCCAGATAGGCAAACATGAGATACAAAAATATGTTCTCTGAGGGGAGCTCAAAATCAAGAAAAGCAAACTTGGGAGAATATTTTTCCTCTGCAGCACACACAAATGTATGTTTTATGGCAGCACAAATGTATCTTCCCAACTTCTGCGGAACGAGTTGCTTTAAAAAGAAATTACATCCCCACCATTCATTCCTGAGTTAGAATTTTTAAAAGAAAGCTTTCACAGGAAAAGGAAAAGCCTTAGTCTTTAGAAATACACTGAAACATTTAAGGCTAAGGTATTATCATATGGACAGCAAAGAAACGCTCTACAGCTTTGCAGAGTCAGTTTGGGCACGTATAACCTGGGAGATCCTTGACTCTCAGAAATAACAAAGCCAGTAGGGCCTCTCAGACATGCTCTTCAGACCAGCATTCCCAGTGCTTCCCTTCTGAAATCTACACTGTAGTAGGAAGCCCCCAGCAGGAACTCTTCCAGGGCTTTCCCCAGGCCATGCCAATTTAGACAAAGAATTAAGTCAGAGGTGACCAGAGATACATACAAGGTATCTCTATACAATCAATTCCGGAAACTTCTGTGAAATAGGTACTCATACTCTCTCACTAGAGCTACAACATGTAAGAGAGTACTGTAAGGCAAATACATGAAGGTCCCAAGAGGGAAAGAGCCAGGAGGCCACCCAGAGGCAGAGGTCTTTCCCAGGCTCACTGACTGAAACTCACCCATCACCTCTCTAGAGTCTCAAGAGAATGGCTCTTCCCTGGGGCTTGTCTTAACTGCGTACCACATCTGGACGTTGGGAGAAGCCATAGCTACCACTGGGGTAGTCAAAGAGGACAAGACTCCAGATTCATTTCCTGGGCACCAGGTGACTTACCAGAAAGACACAGAACTAAAGAGAACAGCAAGAAAACAGATATGACTACATCAGAACCATTATCTCCTTTTTAAAAATAAATAAATAAAAGTTGAGCATTCCTAATCCAAAAATATGAATGCTCCACATTCTGAAATTCTGAATACAACATTATGCCACAACTGGAAAATTCCACACCTGACTTCATATGATAGTCTGTCAAAACACAGGTGTACTAAAAATACTATAAAAATTGCATTCAAGCTGCATGTATAATAAGGTATGCAGGAAACATAAATGAATTTGGTGTTTATACTTCGGTACCATCCCTAAGAGAGGTCTCATTATGTATAAACAAATATTCTAAAATTCAAAAGAAATCCAATATCTGAAACACCTCCAGTCCAAGCACTTCAGATAAGGGTTACTCAACCTGCGTTATGAAAGAGTTCAAACATAAAAAAGAGCAAGAAAAATATGAATGTCCATTTACCCACCACCTACATTTATCAAATCTGAACACTTTAGCATATTGACCACAGATACTTCATATAAAAATCATGCTATCATGTGCAACTGTAGTGTGACATATAAACCAGAGTAAAACTTCTCCCTCACAGCCCTGACCCTTGCTACCCAAGGTCTCTTTCTGAAGGCAACCACCACAACAGAATTCATTTTACTATTCAGAAGCAACTTTCTCCTAAAAACATCAGTAATGCTTTTTGCAGTTAAGAGTTTCAATTACTGGGTATTGACTTTGATAGATGATAAGAAAGAATGATATAACTTGTCCCCATTAGTTAAATGGCAGGCACCATTTCCTGACCGGTTTCTTCCTTCCTTCCTCTTTCACTGAATGGACCTGTTTCTGGATTCTGTACTTTGTCCCAACAAAGTATACTTTGTGCCCTGTGTCAATACCACACTTTAAGCCTATGCATTCCTTCCAGAATCCCTACTGGGATTTTTATTTAAATCACAATGAATTTACAGATAAACAGAAGACTGACATTTGTAACCATGGGAACTTCCCATCAATGAATACTGTATGCTATACCAAAACATTGATTTAAGTGTTTTCTCATACTTTCAGAAAGATATGATTTTTTTCTATAAAAGTCTTGCAATTTTTGTTATTGCTATTATGATCACTGCTACTTTTTTTAATTAGAGAGAAAGAGAGACAGAATCAAATTTTATTGAGTTTTTCATGTAGCTTTCATTGCTCTGACACTTTGTTGTATATATGGTGCTGGAGTTTGAACCCGCTTTTTTTTTTTTTTAAAGAGAGAGGGACAGTGAGAGAGACAGAGAAAGAGAGAAACAACTTTATTTAGTTTTTCACATGGCTTTAGTTGCTCCAACACTTAAGTTGTATACGTGGTGCTGGGGTTTGAACCCGGGTCCTCATGCTTGCCAGGCAAGCACCAAAACTGCTAAGCCACTGCTCCAGCCCCTGAACCTGCATTCTTGAGCATGCCAGGCAAGCACCAGAACCGCTGAGCTACCGCTCCAGCCCACGATTACTGCTACTTTTAAATGTGCTGGCAAAAAGACATCTTTTGTAATTTATTTTTTCTATTCTTCAGCCATAGACAACCAGCAATGTTCTACATGTTTGCATAGGTACCATTTATCTAGCTATTACCATGCTAAGCTTTCCTCAAATCTAGGAGTTTATAGATTCTCTTTGTTAAAAAAACCATGGGGGCAGGGGAGAGAGGGCATTGTTCTTGCTTTCTAAACTGGATTATCTCATCTCTTCCTGTCTGAGCAGAGCTGGCTGGCTGGCTGCTCCCAAGCAGGGCTGAGTGGTCAGTAAGGGAACGCTTCCCAGTGCATTCCTAAGTTTCTCCTCCTGTTTTACTATTATATGTTGTACTAACTGCAAGTTTTTTTCAGGTTAAGAAACATATCTTACTTTTTTAGTTACCTGTTTTTAAACAATTGAGTTTTGAATTTTTGCGACTGCTTTTTTTGTTATCACTTGACATTTTCTCCTTTAATCTGAAATATATTGAATTATAATAAAGTACCCCTCCTTATCAGCTAGAGGTACATTCCAAGATTTCCAGCGGAAGCCTGAAACCACAGACAGTACCAAACCCTGTATGTACGTTTTTTCCTGTGTGTATAATTTACTATGGTAAAGTCTGTAAGTTAGCCAGAGCAAGAGACTGACAAAAACACAGAAAAATTATAATAATATAAAACAATACATCACTACTCTTATGTTTGGGACCATTGTTAAATAAAATAAGGGTTACTTATGTGCCACAAGTCTCTATTTGATAATGCAAACCAATAGGCAGGTAGCACATACAGTGCGGATACACTGGATGAAGTTTTACCGTCATGTCCCAAGTACAATGAAGGGGGAAGGGAATAATCCTTAGCTCATTTTATGAGAAATGAGTGACCCTGATACCAAAATTAGAAAACAACCTGAGGCTGACCTCTGATTTTTCTACTGTAGAGCACATAGAAATCCCACATTAAAAATATGAATAAATCAAATCTAGCGATATTATTTCATGAGATTTCATCATACTACCCAGAATGGCAAGCAGTTTAAAATTTATGAATTATTTCAGAATTTTCCATTTAATATTTTTGGACCATAGTTACCCATAACTGAAATAGTGGAAAATGAAACCATGGTTAAGGGGGGATTATTGTAATATAGATTCTATTAACTCACAGATGATTTCTATGGCATAAATGAGTCCTCAACAGATGTTCTTTTTTAAAAATTATCTCCAGATTTGATTTGTTCACATTTTTATGAGGGATTTCTGTGTGTTCTAAAGTAGAAAAATCAGAGATCATTCTCAGGTTGTTCTCTGATCTTGGTATCTGGGTCACTTGGTTCTCATAGAATGAGCTAAGGATCATCCCCTTTCCCCTGTTTTTGGAACAGTTTGTATGAAATTGTGGTTACCTGTTCTTTATAGGTTTGGAAGACTACAGGATGTTAAAAAAAAACTAACAGGATGGATGTCTGGAGATCTTTTCTTGGAGCAGGGAGACAGTAGGCAGAATGTTGAATTTTAACTGTTGATTCAATTTCAATGATAATTCTAGAATCAATTTTTGGGTTTGTGACCGAATTAATTTCCACTATTTCATCTTTGATCTTCCACTGGTTTATTGTTTTTTTTCCAATTTCTTAACATGAACATTTACCAATTTTCATTCCTCTTTTCTTATAGCAAATATATAAGGCAAATATGCAAGTACTGCTGTAGCTTTATCCTACAAGCTTCACTGAAAAATATTTTCAAATTGTTTAGTTTTACTTTCTAGCTCCCAAGTGTTTCATCTTTGACCTGTGCTTAACTTTCTTAACATGTAGAATGAGTTTAAAGCATGGCTGATAAACCCTAATTTAACTGCATTATAAGTTTTCAATTCTTTAATCGTGATTCAAAAAATAAATTGTGTGTGTCCCAGGACATGGACACAGACATACACACATATATACATGTACATATACACATACACCACACACACTCATAAATTTATCATGAAACTACTCAATCTTAACATATAGGATGCACTGGTTTTTCCTATGCCATCAAAAAATTAAAGGTTTTATACAATAAACCAAAATGACTCTGAGGCTGAGCCAAGAGTCTGAAAAACTCTGATTTAGATTATATATTTGGCAATTTTTAACTCGCTGCAATCAATATTTTTCCCCCCCGCACTGGGTATTGAACCCAGGGCCTAATGCATGCTAGGCCAAAGCTCTCCCACTGAGTTATATCCCTCACCCTTTTTATTTTGAGGCAGGATCTTGCTAAATTACCCAGATTAACCTCAAACTTGCCATTCTCCTATCTCAGTCTCTCAAGTAGCTGGGATCACAGGCATGTGCCACCAAACCAGGCTTGTGGTCAATAATTATAAATACATGTGCAGAGTACAGATCCTGCATGAATCCTTAATTCAAGCTTAATAATCCTCTATACAACATTGCTAATTTTTTTTTCCTACCTAATCTAGCAGTTATTAAGAGCTCTTAACTTTTCTACTATAATCATGGACTTACCAATTTCTTCTTGGACTCTCCCAATTTGTGCTTTATTTGGAGACTCTTATTAGATGAACATAATTATCAGAATTACCACATCTTTCTGGTAAAGAATCTGCTATCCCCCCCCCCCATTCTAGAGTGACCCTCTTCATCCTAACAATATTTTTTTCCTAAAGTTCAATTTGATTATTTTAAAAAGCCCTACCAAATTTTGTGGGGTTAATATCGGCCTAGAACCTATTTCTATTTTTTACTTTCAACTCCTCTGTGTCCCTATGCTTTAAGTGGAGCTCTGAAAAATAGCATATCGCTGGGTTTTATTTTAAGACCAGTAGCAATTTGTCTTTTTAACTGGTAGGTTTAGTCCATAACATCTATTGTGGTTTCCTATAAAACTGGACTCATTTAGACTCTCATTTTATACTTCCTATTTATAACACTGTTTCTTTACTTATTTTCCCATTCTGTTTTGCACTCTATTGGGTTATTCAAGTGTTATCCCTTTTTCCTTATGGTTTATTTCTACTTTATCAGTGAGTAAAAAAATAAATTAACTTAATCCCAGAATGCTAATGTATACCTGTAACCCCAGATACTCAGGAAACTGAGGCAGGAAGATTATAAGCTCATGGTCAGAATGAACAACTGAGCAAGACCCCATCTCAAAATAAAATCAAAAGGGCTGGGGATGTAGCTCAGCGGGAGAGCACTTGCCTAGAACATGCTAGGCCCTGGGCTGGCCCCAATGGCACAAAATAACACTCAGAAGACTTTGCTTCCCTGCCTAAGGACAAAGTAGATAAGCACTCACCTGCCATCTCCCCGTACTACTGACTAGAAAAACGTCTGCTCTTTCGTTGAGGGTGCAGCCCTAAAAGGGTTCAAGACGTACATGGGGGTGTGAGGGAAGGGTTCAAGACGTACATGGGGGTGTGAGGGAAGGGTTCAAGACGAACATGGGGGTGTGAGGGAAGGGTTCAAGACGAACATGGGGGTGTGAGGGAAAGCTCTGTCAGACTTCCCACCTCAATCCCACCTCAATGGGTGGCATTATTATCCCACCCATATCCGCATCTAAGGGTCAACTTAGCCTAGGCCCCAGTCACTTCTTACTTGGCTTACGGTCTCTGGCAATCTCTTTGCTACCAAGTTTTCCTAAACTTAAAAAAAAAAAAAATGTTTATTAACTAACATTTCTACAAGGGAATAAGAGCATCTGGTCCAAAATTTTAAATGTAATCTCTGGTTTGTTTTGCTTTAACCCAGAAGAACTAAGAGAAAATGCAGCAACTAAAAGACCAGTTCTGAAATCACTTATTTCATGTGTTAAGAGAATGGAAATAACTGACTTCCTACTTTAAAGAAACAATACTACTCATTTTAAAGAAGAGTGGAAACACTAAAAATAGGAATGTGTTCTATTATAAGCCTTTGCTTATTCATGAGCCATTTCAGATTCAATTTCTATGCCTGATGAAAAAAATAAAGAATTGACATATTTTTGTTTCTCAAAATTGCCCAGTCTTTGGAAATGTAGATATCTAAATAGACCTAAATCTTCTGAGAGCTTGCAAGAAATCTATAAGCTTCACCTTATAGATTGCTTCACCTTATAGAATGAAGACAACATCTCTACATGTTAGGAATCAAGAATCCTGATTTCTCAAAATAGACATGTAGAGTTAAGATGTGCTAGCCCACAACAGAGTTCTTCCTGCAGTTGACATTCATCTCCCAGTAAGCAGGGATCAGTCTGATCAGCACTGCTGACATGAGGATAGTATGTGCTGATGCGTTCTATAAGGACCAAATTTCAAAATTAAAACACAATTGTGCTGATAGAGGAAATTAATGAACACCCTGTAGTCTTACACCTTTTTAGAAAGAGTTATTTCTTGTTTCTTCATGGTTTTTACACACTATCAAAAGGTCTCTTTCATTTACAATTGGTTGCTGATATACAAAAATATATTTGATTCAGGTATGGTGAATTTTTCAGCCAGCAACGCTACCTAGTTCTAATAACACATCTCTAAGTTTTCTACATATATAAACATATGAATCATTGTTTTGTGCCTTTCTTCCCCATCTTGATATGTTCAGCTTCACTCTTCTTGAATTTTGGTACAGGGTAGGACCTCCAACACAGTTCTAAAGAGAAAGAATGGACAGGCACAGAGGTGCACACCTGTAATTCCAATTACTCGGAAGACTCAGACAGGAGGACTTCCAGGCCAGCCTTGGCAACTTAGCAAGACTCTGCCTCAAAAAAACAAAAATAAAAAAGTTGTGAAGTGTTCCTGGGCTCAACCCCAAGTACTGAACCAAAAAAAGAAAAAAAGAAAAGAGAGAAAGGATAACAATAGGCATCTGTTCTTCCTGATAGCTGAGGGTAGGATTTACCTGTCCCTTTGTTCAGAGTAATGTTTTGCTATAGACATTCTGTAGATATCTTTTATCAGGTTACGTGAATACAGAGTTAATTTTATCAAATACCTTTTCTGTATCTGTTAAGATAATCACACTGTGCAACATACCACTCCTGTAATCTGTTAGCATGGGAGATGAGTATAACTTATTTTTTAAACATTAAACTAAGTTTGCATTCCTAGCATAAATATGTCATCACACATACTGCTGAATTTGGTTAGTATTTTCAGGTATAAGACTTGACTGATAATTTTCTTCCCTATTATTTTGGTCAGGTGTTGTGACAAGGTTGGCTGGCTGATGTCAAAATGAGCATATAGTGTAGTATTCCTTTTTTTTTTTTTGAAGAGTTTAAGATCTGGAATGCTTATTCATTAAATGCCTAGTAGCACTAATCAGAGAGGCCATCTGGAGTTGGTATTTTGTAACAAAGCTTGAAGGATCTAATTTTTTAAATAATTATAGGACTGTGCAGGTTTTCTATCTCTTCTTGGTTCATTACTAATAAGTTCCATTTTCTAGAAATATATTAATGTTGTAACAACTTGCAAAGTTTCTGCCATGTTGAGATACAGAAAGGAAGTTTTCTATGTATGATGTATGAGAGGATGTATATCTCCTCTCCTCGAGCTATTAGACATTTTAGTAAAAATTTTTTTCAATGAAATGTTGATTTTTAAGTTTACTTAGCACAAGTTCTTCATAATAACCATTTATTTTTTAATGTCTACATCATCTGTAGTGAAGCCCATTTTACATACTTAATATTAGTTACTTATATCTTTCTCTTGATCAATTTTACTTGAGATTTGTTAATATTACTCATCTCGCCTAAGGATGAAGTTATCGTTTTTCTGAAGTTCTCTATTGTATATTTGTTTTGTTTCATTAATCCTTACTGCTACTTCTTGTTGAATGACTTAGTTTTACTTTGCCTTTTATAAGGCAAAAATTAAAGTTTTGCAAAAGTTACTTTCCCAAGAGAAATGCTTAGTTCATGAATTTTCATCTTTCTCTTTTGAATGCATTTAAAGTTATAAATTTCCCAGTAAATAATATTGTAGATGAAGACTACCAGTTTTAATACACAGTATTTTCATTTGCCATTTGAAAACATTTTTATTTCCCATTTTTTTTTTTTACCTACACACAAATACAAGAAGCAATTTAAAATTTCTAAACACACGGAGATTCATATTTCCAGTTTAACTGAATTGTGATCTGACTATATCCTGTAAATTTCAATTCTTTATTTCTTGAGTCTTAAAGACCATGGATACAGCAAACCTGAAAAAATCTGAAGTACGCATTCTTTGGCCACAATGTTTTTTGGGGTTTTTTTTTTTTTGTTTGTTTGTTTTTTTAAGAGAGGGACAGTGAAAGAGAGAGAATGACAGAATCAATTTTATAATTTTATTTAGTTTTTAAAGGCCACAGATACAGCAAACCTAAAAAATCTGAAACACCCATTCTTTGGCCACAATGTTTTTGTTTTTTTGGTTGTTTTTTTTTTTTAAAGAGAGAAGGACAGGGGGTTGGGGATTTAGCTCAGTGGCAGAGCGCTTGCCTAGCATGCGCAAGGTCCTGAGTTCGGTCCTCAGCCCTGAAAAAAAAAGAAAGAAAAAAAGAGAGAGGGACAGTGAGAAAGAGAGAGAAAGACAGAATCACTTTATTTACTTTTTCATGTGGCTTTCATTGCTTCGAGACTTTGTGTACATGGTGCTGGGGTTTGAACTCGCGTACTTGTGCATGCCATGTAAGCGCCCTAACCGCTGAGCCACCATACCAGCCCCACATTATACATAGTCATTGTAGGCCACATTCCTGTTGCTTTGTTTGGAAGTTCTAATCCTTATTGATTTTGTCTGTTTAGCTGACAGGATTATTAAAATTTTCTACTGTGATCATAGATTTTGCCATTTCTTCTAAATTCTGTTTTATACATTGATTAGGTTAATTCTAAAGTTAAAATTACTACATCTTTAAACTGAACATTTATCACTATGAAGTGATTTCCTCTCTACGTAATGCTTATTACCATCATTCATATGCAGCACAAGAGTTAGATTTTTAAAATCCTATTTGAATGACACCTTTACATTTTAACTGGAGTATTTATATTATTTACATTTAATAAGAATGCTGGTATGTTTGGGTTTAAATCTGTTTTGTGCTTTCTTACCTGACCTGGATTTCTTTCTGTCTTTATGGATTAAAACGTTTCATTCCCCACCCCTTGCTCCACTATTACCTACTCTTTAGTAATCATCTTTAAAAATCAACAATGAGATACACAAAATCCAGTTAGTTAAAACTTTACCCTCCCCACTAATTTCATTACCTTTTCCAACTTAGATGTTGCTGTTTTCGTGTATATAGTCTCATTTTCTTGACATTTGTTCAGGATTTTCCAATATTCACCAGTTTCTTTACTCTTCATTGCTTGCTCTTGCTTTTTCTCATCTGGCCTCACCTTTCTTTCAGGAATATCCTTGAGAAGTGCCTTTAGCGAAGATCCATCAGTAACTGTCTTGGTTTCTGTCTTAAAACCACCTTCTTTTCACCATCTCTGCTGACTTTTTCCTTTTAGTTATTACACCATTAAACTATCCACGTGAGAACCTACTTTTATTTGGGGTTGTTGTTTTTGATGGCTGTCTCATCTGTTTTGTAAAAATTCTCAGTCATTATCTCTTCAGATACCCACTCTGTTCTCTATCCTGTCCTAGATCCCCACTTATACCCACTTCTCGGTCCATCTTCCCTGATTCTCAAATGTTCTATTCATCTATTTGATGTTCTAAGATGAATTTTGTGTATTTTCTTCTGTTCTACCCTCCAGGATATTTCTTCTCTTCAGTTTTATCCAAACCGCTGTTAAGCCCATTTGTTGGATTTTTATTACAATTATTGACATTTTCATATTTACAAGTTGAACCTGGTTCAGTTTTCAAAATATACAGTCATTTTATAGCTTCCTGTTCCTTGTAGGGATTTTCAATCCTGCCTATTACTTTCAGTAAGTGGTGGTATTTAATCCATGTCAACACCACATCTTATATTTGTACAGATGTGTTCCTACAGTTCCTCATTCACAGACTTTGCATCCTTTGTCTTTAGATGTGTGTGTGTGTGTTTTGTAACTATGGACTGTTCATCTTCCTGTTTCAATTTTACCTGGAAATTCCATGAGCCTACGTAAAGGTGCATCTTTCACAGATCTGCCTCCTGGTGGACTGACCCAGAAGCACTACCTGTCCAGTTCAACTCTAAAATAATTTTAAAATGAGCTTGAGTTTCACAGTACTCACGTCATGTGATCTGCATGAGGGACAACTTCTGACATCCACTTCTCAGGCTTTGCCCTTCCATGCAACCTGGATCTTGAGTGGGGAGAGCACCTCTTTTCTTCCTTTCTTTCCTCCTTTCCTTTCTATTTATCTGCTGTGCATTGCTATCTGTTTATTTATTTATTTTGTAGTGCTGGGGATTGAACCTAGAGCATCATGAATGCTAAGTAAGCACTCTACCACTTAGTTATATCCCCAGGCCCAGAAGTGTTTACTTCAGACTTTCCTTCTTCCTAAAGATATTGCAGCCCTTGTTGGTTCCAGCTCTTAGTGGAAGAATCTCCTATCACATTGCCCATGTTGATCTCTCCCTTTGTGCCTAGACAGTCCCTCAAAACTTAAGAGTTTTCACAGTTTACCCAAGGCCCTCAGGATTATGTTTTTCTTGGCCCATTCCATGCTTTTCAGAAGGTGTTTTTGATATTTTTGTCTAGTACTTGCTCCTGCCTAACTCAAATCAGAATACTGATCTGGGTAACCAGGTCCTCCACCACCAGAAACTCAGTGCCTCTTCCACCTTTAAGCTGACTGGTGGGCTGGAGCGGTGGCTCAGCGGTTTCAGCGCTTGCCTGGCAAGCACAAGGACCCAGGTTCAAACCCCAGCACCACGTACACAACTAAGTGTTGGATCAACAAAGACCATGTGAAAAACTAAATAAAAAAGTTGTTTCTATCTTTCTCTGTCTCACTGTCCCTCTCTCTTTAAAAAAATAATAATAATAATAAGCTGACTGGTAATTGACATTATTGCCACTCACAGACAAAACAAATTCCAGCCAATCATGTTCTTAAAAGAAAAGGAAGAACATCGCTATTATGTGACATGAAGGCTGGCTATGCCAGGGAGACAAGTTCCCATTCCAGAACTAGATATATGAAAAAATACCCTCTTATCCACAGTTTTGCTTTCTGAGGTTACCCCGTCAGCCACAGTCTGAAGTATGCATCATCAAAAGACCAATGTGGATCAGGAGCAGTGGCTTAGCAGTTGGAGTGTTTACCTGGCATGTGCAAGGTCCCAGTTTTGAACCCCAGCACCACATACACAACTAAGTGTTGAGAAACAAAGGCCAGATGAAAAAATAAATAAAATTGATGCTCTCTTACTCAGTCCTCTCTTAAAAAAAAAAAAAAAAAAAGGTTAATGTGCCCTAACACATCACACTGCCCACATCATTTACTTCATTTCATCTTACTAGGCAGGCACTGGTATCATCTCACATCATCAATGGAAAACAAGTAAGTACAGAAATGTACTTTTGAAAAAGACCACATTCATATAACTTTTATTACACATATGGTTGGAACTACTCTATTATGTTATTGTTAATCTTCTACTGTGCCTAATTTATAAATTCAACTTTATCATATGTACGTATAGGAAAAAACAAGGTTTAGCACTACCTGCAGTTTTAAGCATCCACTGGGGGTCTCAGGATTGTATTTCCCCCAGATGGGGGCCCTACTATACCCAGGGGTGGGAGGTGGAGGTGCAGGAGGGATATCCCGCAGAGATAAACATATACTACCGCTCATGGAAGGGATAGATCTTCTAATTAAGGGAAGTGTGGGCCAGGCCTGAATAAGGTCTGGGTCCCAACTGCTGTTTGCTTTGTTTTTAAGAAATCAATGGGGATCAGATCAGAGCACAGATCAACTCCCTCACTTAATTCCTTTAAGGAGCTGCTTTTCCACTCGGATTTAGGGTGAAGAAACAGCATTTGTTCTTTGACAATAAAATCTGACCCTCTCATCAGCCCTTTGCAAAGACTCACTTTTGATTAGCCAATTCTGCTAGCCAAACATTCCCATCTCTGTGTCAAAAGAGAACTGTGGTGTGAGGGAGTTAATTCTTATAATCTAACTTTACTTCAGACTTCACTTTGGTTCCTTTCAAAAGTCACCCCTTTCCTAATATGCTCTGAACTTTCATATACCGCCAGTGGTAGTACAGAATTAATACATGCATTCTGGGGGAAAGGTCTGGCACTGTCTTCTAAAGCTGAGTATGTGCTTCCTCATGGCCCCACAGTTCCTCGCTAAAATACACAGACTCCATGGAAACATGTATATGTGCTCACCAAAAGTCCAGGGCAAGATCATTTGTCAGTGTTATTCATAACTGCCTCCAACTGGAAACTATCCATGTACTATCTAGAGTAAAATGGATACAATTGGATATATTCACACACTGGAATATTAAACAATAATGAGAATGAATGAACTACAGCTATCCCAGACACATGGACGAACCTTACACATGAAAGGAGGGAAAGACAAATGAAATGAGCATATGCCACGTGATTCCATTTCCATCAAATTCACTCACAAGCAAAACAAATCTATGACAAAGTGAACGTTGTAGAAATAAGAAAGCAGGTATCCCTGGGGACAGGTAGCAAGTAGAAGGGGACACAAGAAGACCTGTGGAGAGAAATAATAGATTTCTCCATCTGCTCGTTAAATAAGGATGTGTAGTCTGCAGAAATGTATTTGAGATACAGACTCAAACATAAACCTTACTTCAATAGATAAAAGTGTGTGCGCCACCTTTGCTAGGAAAATGCATCCTATGGATCCTGAAGGAAGGGCACTTTTAAGGCCTAAAAAATCTGTCACAGAGTATTGTTACTACTGCTACCTCCCAGCTCTTACACATGCACAATACTGTTCTCTCTATAGACAGAAATTAAGGAAACTGGGAAGGTGTTCTCTTCTTGTGTCCAGAACAGCAATGTAGCCACATCTATTGTGCTGTCCTCCTCAAAGACTTAAAAAATCAAAACCGTACAACTTAAGGGTTAGGAACTTAGAAGCTACATAACAATAAACTGGGGCTGGGCTTGAGAGAGACAACGCTGACCTTTTAGAAGTCCCTTGACCCTAGTAAGACTTTACACGAAGAGTTACAATAATTCATTTCCTGTAGCTCCTTCCTACCCTCAATCACTGATTACTATTAAGTTCTGAAAACTAAAACTTCTCTAATTACTACAGTACAAATATCAAGAACAGAAAATAAGAATATATCCAAGTGGGCTGAAGCAGAGGCTCAGCAGTTATGGCACTTGCCTGGCATGCGCAAGGATGTGGGTTCAAACGCCAGCATCACGTACACAACAAAATGCTGGAAAAACAAAAGCCATGTGGAAAACTAAATAAAATTAATCCCCACCCCCACTGTCCTCCTCTCTTAAAAAAAAAAAAAAAAAAAGAATGTATCCAACAGAAATAAAGCTACATCTAATTCCTATTCAGAACCAGGCTTCAAGGAAAATGCAATTGTTTGATACAGTTAAACCATAAATTGTACATTTTAATCACTGAATGCCAAGTTCAAAAAAAAACAGCACCTGGTTATGAACAGCGTCTTTCACACTTCCATGTAAAATGAGTGGGTCACAAGCTGCCATTGCAAACAGCTAGGAATCTAGAATCTTCTTTCCACATCTTTGCCTAAAAGTAGCAAAGAAGGAGAAATGAAGGATGGAGGCTAGGCTGGAATCCACTCTTATCAAAGAGACTAGCCTGCCTTGACCATGCTTCCTCCATCTCTGCTGACTCCCACATGAAGACCCGCTGGGGGCAAAGAAGCGCACTGTGATGTGAGGCAGGAGAGGAACCTTACCAAGCCCACTAACTCCTTAGTCTGACCAAAAGAAAAGAAACTGTAATGCCAACAACAAAAAAAAGGGATTCTCCTTCCTTTCACTAAGAAACACACTTGCTACTGAAACACAAAATCCACCTCTATTCAGAGTAAACCAAAAATAACAGTTTCCTGGTGAGTGTGTCCCCAATGTGCTCAGTTACTCTGCAAGCCTCACCTCATGTTCATCATTTACACAGGAGACACAGGACACTCACTGCCAATGCTCTTCCTCGGCACCAGGTCGAGCACCTGGGAGGGCCCACCACTGTCAAGGTGCTATGGATGATGGGCTATGGAGAAACAGGAAGCCTTGAGGTCTATATAACCAGGCTGGAGATTCAGGGAGCCAGAAGAGGGCAGGCAACCAGGCCTTCCCCTAAGGCAACATAACCTGGCCTCTGATGGCAGAGCAGGGGCTATCCATGCTTGACAATGACTCCTCCTCATTCTTGTCAAAGCCACACCTCGTCATTCTAGTCAATTTCTCAACTGGAGCCAGGCTGGAGGTAATACAAAAATCACTAGCTTTTGGCTCTGGAATATGTTTTCCTGTTTATATTTGATGCTCTTGGAATCCAGACTACTTCAGGCTAAATGATAATATACCCACAGAACATGAGCACCAGGAAATCATCTCTTCTATTAGCTCAGCAGGCATAGGCATCTACTGCATGCCATCACTATTGGAGATACTGGGAACACCTCAGGAAATGAAACAGGTAACATCCTGTGTTGGTAGAGCTCATACTTGTGTGTGTGTGTGTGTGTGTGTGTGTGTGTGTGTGTGTGTGTGTGTGTGTGTCGGGGCACATCAAGTGGTGGTAATGAACAGAAAGTAATGTAGAAACAAAAAGTAATGTAGCTACAAAAAGGTGGGATGGGCAGTCACTCTAAAAAGAATGGCAACAGACCTGAAGGAGATGGGGGAGCTAGCCTGTGGCTATTTGGGGAAAAACTCCTCAGGTAGAGGCAACAGCACATGCAAAAGCCCTAAGTCAGAAGCATGCCTAAGGAATGGAGGAGGCTGCAGCAGACAGCACAGGACATGGCAGGCAGCAAGAGCTAAAGTGATGACACTGGAGACCACTGCAAAGGCTCTGGTCAAGGAGGTCCTTGAACAGAAGAGAGCCATGATCTCCTCTGGAATAGACTAGAAGGCAGGGGTTGAGGCAAAAGCTGGAAGACCGCTTCAAAGGATAATAAAATAATCCATACAAAAGAGATGAGAGGGGTTGGACAGATGAAACCAGAAGAGGTGGTAAGAAGTAAGACATGGGCTCTATTTTGAAGATAGAGCTGATGGGATTTGCTGATATAGGAGACATAGGCATGACAAAGCAAGGAGTTAAACCAATGTCTGTGGCCTGAAAGATGGAGCTACGTGGCCTACTTTCATTTTGCATGAGGAGGAAACTAAAGCCCAGGAAGAGTAAAGTCATATCTAAGGTCACACAACTTATTTCTGGGATCAGAAGCCCCACCCAGGGCTTCTCTCACTACCCCATGCTGGAGCTCAGCAGCAGATGCTGGTGATGAGCTAGGTCACTCCCAGATATTCTCCAGCCCCCTCAGGCATTGCCAAAACCCCAGCATATCACATAAACTAGGGTAGGATGCTGGTGCATGAGAGCATAGGCTCTGCCAGAGAGTGACCACAGTTTATACTTGTCATGCAAGCAAACCAACATCTCATCTTTTCCAGAGAAACCTATATTTTAATGAAGGAAAAATTCCTCCATTGTTAAAAGGTGGTTGAATTGTTTAATAATATTAGGGTCAGTCAAACAAATGTCATGAGCAGGCCAAGTTCAGTCCATATTGCACCAGCCTGGAACCTGTCTCAAGATAGCCTAACACAGACCTTGTCTGCTTACAGCTTGCCCAGGGGTAGGATGCAGAATTAAAAGTTTGAGAGCAAAATGATCTTTTAGTGCAACTTTTTGAGTCAGCAGATGAGATCTATTTTCACTATAAATAGCTGATAACTTCCAGCACAATCTCAGTGGGTCTCCTCTCTGACCAACAAGAGATTAACTAGCTAGGTTCTTTGTTTAAACTTTGGTTTTGTCATTCTGAACCAAGAATTCAATATTTCCCACATACTGATCCTTTCAAATAACGTTGAGACTTTCAGAATCATATGAAGTACAAAAGGTACAAAAGAGCCTGCAAATTAGTCACTGGCCCAGGAAACAATTAATGCTAGTTAGACAGGAAAACTCCTGTATACTGGAACATGTAAGATTTGAGGACCAAGCACAGTCCAGCCTTAACAAAATAATCTAGAATTTAGAAATTATATGACATTCTTCATAAAAGTTGCTGCGCGTTGCTAGACAGGTTGGAGATTCATGTTAATTTTGACTGGTTTAAACTTGCATGTTTGCTTGCTTATTTGGGGAGACTCATTCAGAATTTGCCTAAGACAAGGGTCTCTTAGGAAGTCATGAGTTAATTTTCTATAATGGTAACTGGCAATGCTTGTCCAATGCTTTCTTATTTAAAATTATTTACTTTCCTTAAAAGCCATATGCTTTCTACCTAATACCTATTTGTTTTCCATGTTCGGAACATTTGGCCATTTTGATGCTATTGCTATTAGGTGAAAATTGCTGCCTTCCTGTCCCCAATCCCCTTCACTTGGTATGTGGTTTACAATGGAGAGTCAGGAATGGGATTAAAAGTGACATTTTATTAGGTAAAAGCATACGAACTACCCCTAGTCAACTATATTAATCTATATAATGGGCACCTTCACCCGGTTCAACATCAAGAACAGAGACTGGTCTATTAGACCAGTGCAGTCTAATAGAACTTTCTGTGATGATGGAAATCATCTAAGTCTACACTGACCAATACATGACTACTGAGCACTTGAAATGTGGCTAAGAAACTGATTTTTCACTTTTGTTTTAAAGTTAAACTTAAATACCTATATGTGGCTATAGTGTTAGACAATACTGCTGTACACAGACAGCAACTTCTTCAGCCAAGGACTAAAGATCCTTCATTTGTATGTATAGGTTTGAAGGTCCAGCACAGAGATGCTTCATAAAAAAATGAAATTCAAAGTACCTTCTTGCTTTGCCACTTTGCCACCTTTTCAACTGACTCCACCTTCTCACCAGTGAAACTTAAGATCTTCCGGTTGAGTTACTCCCAAGGTAATCAATGTCCCAGGAATGTGGAATTACACAGCCTCACAGGATGTTCAGAAGACAGAGGCTATGTCACCCAGCAACTGGCAGCAAGAACAAGCCCAATTACCTTCTGATCTGGGCCTCCACGTTCTCATCCACCAAATGGGCAACAACCAAACCCTACAAAATAGGACTACTGGGAGTCCTAAATATAAATTAAAGTTAAGGAATCTGATTCTAAATAGTAAATCTTAAAAATCACGATGAGTTCAGCTTCATTTATCCCATGAGACAGGTGGATTAACTGAGAATATTTTAACGAGAGATGGTAGACTACTTCATTTAATCAATATTAATTATGGAAGCCCTCTACTACACCAAATCCCAAGATCCCTTTCTTGCCCTCATCCCTCAATTGTGGACTCTTCCAGGCCTCAGGTGAATGAGGACCCCTGCGATACAGGTCTGCACTGCAGTGTGTAAAGGGAAACTTACTAGATCTTATCAATTGCAGGCCCAGGACACAACAGGAGAGCATAGGCCCTACTTTGCCAACTATGATTGACCAAGGAAATACAATTTTAGCCAAAAAAAAAAAAAAAAAAAGCAATATCTAAAAAGAACCATTGCCTCTGGCTTTGTCATTCATCTATTAGTTAAAGCTACCAGAGACAAAAGAATGAGTAAGAATCCAGGATCCTACACTTTGAAAAGGTATCCTGCTACATAATAAACCAATATTCCAATTAAATCATTTGCATTCAACCATTTAAACTGAGTTTGGTGCTATATAATTATTGCAGCCTGTAGAGTTAGGGCTCATTTCAGCAAAGAGCATAATTGTTCACATGACTCGATTCAGGGTTTATTTAAAACTCTCCCATCAACAAAAAAAAATATCCATGTAGCATGGTACAGCTCTTTTTTTTTTAAAGAGAGAGGGATATTGAGAGAGAGCATCAATTTTTATTTAGTTTTTCATGTGGCTTTTGTTGCTCTGATACTCGTGTATCTGGTTCGGGGGCTCAGATCCACACCCCTGTGCATGCCAGGCAAGCACTGTAACTGCTGAGCCATTGATCCAGCCCCCAGCTCTAACTTCTTAAACTTTCAAGATGGTCAGAGGCAGACTACTAAGTATGAAAGGGAAAAGTTCTCTTATAACATATTGCCTATAGCTCTACCCATTGGAAAATCTCTGCTTCCAAACCCCAAGACTCCTTTCTTGCCCTCCTTCCAGGCCACTTTAGCCCCGGGGGCCCAAAAATCTGTGTTTGACCTGTTATCCACATAGGCCCTGCTCATATAAAGGGAAACTTACTAGGAGGTCTGCCCTGACCTCTCCTCCTGTACTTAAAATAAAGAAGGAAGTGGCATCTCCAGGACCTCAGAACCGGAAGGTACTTCTGGAAGGGAAACAAGTTGGCAGGCCATAGCAGGCTGACCTTTGGAAAGTTCATAAACAACTTAAGACATCATCATAGTTAGATAGCATGCTGCAGGATCACTGAAATTTCTCAGGGTGTCCATCAATGAGAAGTTAAGACAAACAAGGGCAGCTGGAAAAGTGTAAGGTGGTGGCAGAGATGGTAGGAGAATGCTCCCCAACTGTGTAGGGCTGGTGTAAAATGTGCAGTTGTTTAACCTGGGATGTGAGGCCCGTTTTCCCAAACTTCAGAAAATTCCATCCAGACACCAGCTACCGGGAAAATTGTAGTACACGGAGTGAACAGCTAAGCAGAGTGAGTTGGGAAGCTCCCAAGAACCTCCAAAGTTTCATTTCTTTGGTGCTTCCAGTCTCTCCTGACCTCTGACCTGCAGTTATTGCCAAACTACCTTCTGTTTGCACAAGGTCCCAGCACTTCCCTGCAAAGCTCCCCTGACCCCATCGTGAGTGGGTGGTACTATCTTCAGGCTACAGATAAGAAAACTTAGGTTCAGAGAGGTTAAGGGCCCAGAGATATGTGGTCCAGGGAGTGGAATCCAGACTTGTGACTTCTGCAGCCTTGTGTGGTCTGCAACAGGCAAGCAGGAGTCTGGCCCCACCTTGCTCCTGAGTCCATCCAGCACGTCCCTTAAAAAGCATCCCAACAGAACAAGCCAACACTTGTTGACTACTTCCAACATGTGCTGGTCCTACACTGCTCTCTCTCAAGTAGAAAGAACAAGGAGCCCCATTTTTCAGACAGGGAAATGGAGACCCTCCAAACCCCAAGAGAGATGACTTGGTCGAGACTAACCTCGCAGTGTTAGGACATCAAACAGTGCTACGAGTTGTGATTTATAATCCAGAGGGGGATCCCTAAAGCATCCCCACAGCCCCAGTGGAAACTTAGACCCCAGTCGCGCTCTCCCACCTAAAGCGCAGATGGGGAGCCTGGCAGCAAGGGCCTCGGGAGACAGGCCGGGTGCCAGCGTGCTTGGCCGGCCGGGCCGGAGGCGCCCGCTTCCGCTCGGGCCTGGCACTGCCGACCCATTCATAGTGGCCGCAGGCGGGGCAGACCGGGCAGCACCCGAAGTGCCCCCGACTCCCGCAGGGCGCCCTCGCGCCGGATTCCGCACGGCCCCACGGGGGAAACGGTGCCCCAGCCCTGCCGCCAGGGGGAGCAGGGAACCTCGTCCCGCACTCCGGGAAGTTGCCATCGCGGCTGCCCGGGCGTCAGCGCCCGGGACAGCACCCTGGAGCGTCCACACAGCGCGCTCGCGGCCCGGGCCCGCCCCGTCGGGGGTGTCCCGATTCCCTAAAGTGCCGCCAGGCTCCGACCCGCAGCCGGGCGCACTCGGCTCTGGGGTAGCCCATTCAATCCCGCCCTCCTCCCCCCAGCCGGCCTCCACCGCCTTCCGCCACCTCCCCCCCAACTCCTCCGGCCCGGACTCCAGCCCGGCAACATCATCCGGCGGCTTCCCGAAACTTAACCCCTTCCTCCGCCAGCTGTGCGCCGCCCCGCCCCGCCGCCAACTTTCTTCGCCCAACTTAGGAGCGCGCGGGCCGGCCCGACGGCCTGGCCGAGAGGGAGGGGTCGCCACGTAGTGCCACGGGGCCGCCACAGCTCGCCAGACGGCGAGGGGTGTGGGGTCCGCGCAGCGTAGCGCGCTTGGCCACCGCCCCTGCACAGGGATGGGCCCTGGCACACGACCCCCCACCCGAATCCCACCCCGAGGGGCCGCGGCCGCGGTTGCGGCGACGGCGGGCAGCGGGCGGCGAGCGAGCCGGCGCCGCCGGGGGAGGGGCCGCCAAGGAGACGTGTCACTCGCGGCGCAGCGCGGCCGGCCCCGGCACCCCGACGGCCCAGCCCGCGCGCCGCCGCCGCCGCTGCAGGGCCGGGCCAAGTTTCTTACCTGCAGGCGGAGACGCGAGAGGGAAAGGGAGAGGGCAGGAGCCGCCGCCGCCGCCGCCGATCCGGGAGAGAGGAGCGGGCCGAGCCTCCACCAAGAAGCCGCCCCCGAGCAGCTGCAAGCGCCTCGACCCCGACGCCGTCCGCCCCGTCCGCCGTCCGCTCTGGCCGCTCGCTGGCTGCGTGCGCGCGTGTGGAGTCGTGGCACTTTCTGCCTCGGAGCTGGCGAACGGCCCCCTCCGCCGGGATCACCGCCTCCTGCCTTCCCCACCCGGGCCAGCCATTCATCGAGTCGCCTCTTTCTATTGGTCCGTTCCCCGCCACTCTGGCGATAGCTGGCCAGTCAGGACGCGAATGGCCGACCCGCGGCGGCGGCCATTGGACAAAGAGGAGGGTCTCCGCCTCGGCCAATGGGAGAGGGGAGGAGCTGCGGGGTGCCGTGGGGGGCGGGGCCGGGAAGGGGCGGGGCCGCGTAGCGCTGGTCTCTGCGCGGGGGCGGAGTGGGACCCGAGAGCTCCGCCCACCTAGAGGTGGTCGCCGGACGGCCCCGCCCACTCCAGGCCTAGGCCCTTCTCGCCATCTCTGGTTTGGAACGGGCTCCGCCTAGGCGGGAGGAGGAAGGTTCGAATCCCAGCAGGCTAGGCCTGCGCCTCTAGACATCTCCGGGCTGAGGTGACGGTGGATGTCACCTTAAGCAGGTTTACACAATCAGCGAAAATGCTTTTTTAAAATCCAACTAAACTTCCCTGGAAGCAGAGCCTCCTGGGTTCCTGAATGTGAGCACAGCTTCTGCTGGTGGTCAGCTCAGGGAGGATAAGTCGTTATCTTTAAGGAGATTGCAGTCGGCACCAGAAGGATTTCCTTGAATAAATGGAGAAATTGGGGTGGAAGAGCCAGAATTTGTGCAAGGAATTGTGGACATCACACATCCTTTGTTTAAAGAGGGATACACCCAAGGTTCAGTCTGTCTTATTCTCTCCCAAGCCACAGCCAGCAGAGCAATAAGTATTCATCTTTTGGCCTTTTTATTCCAGGTTATTGGGAAGGTAAGAGGTTCTAACTGAAGAAAAGTCACCTACACCCCAGGAAACTAAACAGTTGATAACTTCTTCATTACTTGAGTTTCTCCCACATATTACCCAACACTCTCTTCATAATCATATTCAATTAAAATACTTTAGGCAGAGCCAAAGCAGTGGCTCAGCTGTTGCAGAGCTTTCCTAGCATGCACGAGGAACTGTGTTGGAACCCCAGCACCACATACACAACAAAGTGTTAGAGCAAGGAAACCAAATGAAAAACTAAATAAAATTGATTCTCTCTCACGCTCTCTTTTTCTCTTTCTCTCTTTCTATAAAACAATGACTTTAGGCTTAGAGTTTAACCATTATAACAGTCTCTTAAAATTAACCTTTCAGCCGGATCCAGACCTGTAATCCCTTCTACTCAGGAGGTTGAGGCAGGTAGATCCCAAGCTGGAGGCCTGCCTGGGCAATTTAGCAAGACCTTATCTAAAAATACAAAGTAAAAAGGGCTGGGTATGTAACTTAATGGTAGAAGGCTTGCCTAGCATGCATGCAGGTCCTGAGTTCAATCCCCAGTACTGCAAAAACAAAAAACCATCCCTTTGAGCTAAGCCCAGCCAGGTTCTTTGGAATTTAAGCACCTAAGAGACCAAAAGAGCTGTCACTATTTGCCCTACACCACTCTCTGACCTCTTGTGACTGCAGAATCTCCTAACTAGTATCTATTTCTTACACAATTTCTCCACAATCACCACCACCATTTGCCATTGGTACTGTACTAGTTATTGTTAGAAAGATAAAGAAAATAAAAACCTTCATGAGGGAATAAGGAGGTTAGGTTGAAACTAAACTATTCATTCCTCTTTTCAATCTCAGCAGTTTCTTAGCACATTAATGATTAATCAACAGGAATTAACCTGGATTAGTTTTCCACACTCATTTTCCATCAGTGAGCCCTGGCTTGAAATAAAATTCAAGAATTCCAACTTCTGGCTGATAATTGCTACCAACTGGTCCGACTTCACCACAGGAAAGCCATTTAACCTCTCTGAATATGGATGTGCTTATTCTAGGATAGTCACACTTTTCTGGGGTTTAGGGAAGAAATTCATTCATTCGTTTATGGGTATTTGTTGAGTTCCTGGGATATACTACCAGGCTGAGCAGCAGCCCAGAGTAGTACATAGATCCAGGAAAGACCCAATTGCCCAGGGACCTATCCATGCTTTATTTTATTCACTGTTTATCTTTGTTTTGTTTTGCCAGCAGATCCTGGAAAGGATTTGGTTCAAATATAATTGTCCCTCAATATTCCAGGGGGATTTGGTATCTAAGACTACCACCCACAGATTTTAAAATCTGAGGATGCTCAAGTCTCATCTAAAAAATCATAATATTTGCAAATTACATACGTAATATTTTCATGTGTTAAATCACCTCTATTGTAATACCTAATACAATGTAAATGTGATATAAATAATTGTTATACTGTATTATTTAGGAAATAATCACAGTGGGGGGGAATCTTATGTAATCAGTATAGATTCAGGATTTTTTTCCCTGAAATTTTTTTCTTTTTTTTTTTTTAAGAAAGAGGGGACAGAGAGAGAGAGAAAAAAACAATTTTTATTTAGTTTTTCATATAACTTTCATTCCATGGACCCTTCATTGTGTATGTGGTGCTGGGATTTGAACTCGAGTACATGCCAGGCAAGCCCTATAACCGCAGAGCCACCGCTCCAGCCCTTCGTGGATACTTTTTTTATCTTCAGTTGAATCTGTGGTTGTACAACCTGTGGATAGCTGTGGAGGACAACTGTAATTCATTTTGGAAGGGACTATAGGAAACACTGGTGGAGAAGTAGGATGGGAAGGAGCCAATCAAGAACACAGTATCAAGCAAATATCAGTGGAGATGCTGGGAAACCATATAGAACACACTGCAGAGATGTCCCACCAGAAAGATGCGGGCATGGTTGCTTATTCACCCACTCCCAGTCCTTATTGGTTAAGAGTTTCTTCTGGGGGGATTTTAAATTACCCCACCCCTCTTCAGCCAAAGAAAGCCTTGCAAAAAGAAGTTCTTGGTAGAAGGATGAGTACCAGAGGATGTGGCAGAGGCCACCATTATGCCTTCCACATGGAACTGGTGCCTGGCACCAAAGGAGAGGCTGGTGAATACATGTTCTGTAAATATTGTTTGATGAACGATAGGATCATAAAGTTCCTAGGAATGAGTGGTGTTTACAAAAAGAGCTTCCCTGTCTGTCCCTTCCCCTAATTCAATATTTGGTTCAGCCTCAATACAACATTCAATTTAGGACAGAAGGGTGGCCTGTCTGAGCTTTGGCTTACATCCATCCTTACCCACTGTCTTCTGCCACCCCCAGCTACGCTGTGGAGACTCCCCCCTCCAGCTTCATCATCCTCAGTCACCTTTGAGTGGAGAAATCAATCTCCCTCAGCCAAGCTGTCAGGGTTGGTCAGCCCTACATCCCACCCTATCATGTTCTAACCCTCACGGCCACTGCTGTGTCTGTGGAGCCCCAATATTTTTTGTTTGTTTGTTTTTAGGTACAAAAATCTTTAATAAAATATTTGCAAACAAACTTAGCAAAATATAAGAATTACATACTCTAAACAAGTGAGATGTATCCCACAGTACAAGGTAGATTTAACATTTTAAAAATCAAGTAATGTGATATACTATCTTAATAGAATAAAGGAAAAAAACCATATGATCATCCCAATAGAAGCAGGAAAGGCATCTGACAAAGTCCAACACCCATTCATGATTAAATTTGAACACATCAGGAAAAGAAGGAGAGCTACTCAAGCTGATAAAGAACATCTATAGAAAACCCACAGTTACGTAGTTCTCTTTTTTCACATTTTTTATTGGTGCATTATAGTTGTACATCATGGTGGAATATATTGTTACATATTCATACATGCCCACAATATAACAATACAATTTCACCAATATCCCTCCCCAATACTAGTCACCTTTCTCCTCTCATCCCTTGGTCCCTTTCTTTTACTAATTTGCCTTTGTTTTTTGTTTTTTGTTTTTTTTTTTTTGTTTTGGTTTGGGTTTTTTTTGTTGTTGTTGTTGTTTTACTTTTCCAGTTTTTATTGATTACATGGGAATCATTTAGTATCTAAGAGGTGCAAATTTTAATTTTTTTTATCTCCCCCTTTTGTCTCCCATCCTTCCTCCTCTCTCCCCTTCTCTTTCCGCTCCTCTCCCAGACTTCCTTTGGCTCACCTATTCATTTGTATTTAAATGGTTCTTTATGTAATCTTATTCTTCCCTCCCCCTTTCCTTTCACTCTGGCTTCCACATATGAGAGAAAACATTCAACCTTTGAGTTTCTGAGTTTGGCTCCTTCCACTTAGCACGATATTTGGCCCCTCATCTTCATCCCTGCACACCCTCATCAGCTCTCCCAAGGTGTAAATGGGAAAAATCATAGTTATCTTCTGGACTAGATGGACTAAAGATGCCAATTGTAGAGGACAGTGAGGAGCATCCCCTCAGCTCTGATCTGCCACAGGCCAGAATCTGCTGAATCGCACAACCCACCAGCAGCACAAGGAAGATCCCATCTCGTGGTCCAGCCTGCAGGTGCCATCTGCTCAGAGCCAGGCTTTAGGCTAGAGCCTCAGAAACAGGTCCTTGCCTTCCCCAGATGGCAGTTCACTGAAGAGGTCTCCAGTATGAACAGATGATTTCTGTACAAATGGACAAAGTGGTGAAAGAGAGAGGTCCCAGATGATCTGGGAGCTCTGGACAGAGGGATTACCTCAGACACAAGAGAGAAGGGACTAAGTAGGGGCTTGAGGGAGATGCAGACAGTAACCATGCCCACAGCATGCACTTGGTGAGCAGCAGCATGGGCAGAGTCCTGGTGAGCTGTGACAGCGTGATGCACAAGGAACAGTTACCTGGAAAGACCTAAGGAGCAAAGGGGGTGGTAGGAAGAGATTAGCCTCCAAAGGTGATGGATCATAAGGGGAATGAAGGAACTTTCTTGGAATGACGCAGATATTCCATATCTTCATGGTAGTGGTGGTTACATGATTGTAGTAAAATTCATCAAATTGTGTACTCTTTAAAAGGGTGAATTTGGTTTGTAAGAAAAATTATACTTTAATCAACCTGACTCTAAAAACGGATGTGTTAGATTTTAGTTGTGCTTTTAAAACAAAAAAAGAAGCATTCTTATTAGTAAAAATTAAACATACTAGAATAATTGCCTAATATGGTCTACTTATTCATGATAGTACTTTGCTTTCTTTACCAAATTGCAACTATTGTTTTAAAAGAGTAAACAGAGGCGGGACACGGTAGTGCCCACCTGTAATCCCAGCAACTCAGTAGGGGATGGCAAGTTTGAGGCCAGCATGGGCAACTTTGAGAGACTGTTCCTCAAAAATAAAATAAAAAGGGCTAGAGCTGTAGCTCAGTAGTACAGCATCCCTTGGTTCAATCCCCAGTACCACACATACACACACACACACACACACACACACACACAAAAGGCAGAAAGATGAAAATATATCTTATAGTTTGAAAAAACATTTTGCTGGGGCTGGAATAGTTGCTCAGTGGTTAGAGCACTAGCCTGCCAGGTGCGAGGATCCGGGTACAGAGAGCAGCACCACATGCAGAACTGTCAGAAAAACAAAAAAAAAGATGAAAAATATAAATAAAATTGATTTTCTTTCTCTCTCTCTTAAAAAAAAAACGTTTTGTTTTGTCAACAACTACTATAAAAAATGACAAATGAAATAAAATATGTGAAACAAAGTACATCATGACAAAATATAGCATGTTAAATGGACGTGGTGATACACACTTGTAATCCCAAAGGCTCAGGAGGCGAAGCCAGGAGGACCACAACTTCAAAGCCAGCCTCAGCCACTTAGTGAGACCCTGCCTCAAAAAATGGACTGGGGATTGTAGCTCAGCGGTTAAGCACCAGTGGGTTCAATCCCCAGTACCAAAAAAAAAAAGCATATTTAGGTCTTATCATGTGCCAGACATTGTTTGAAATGCTTACAAATGTGTAAAGTTATCCAACCTTCAGAACAACACATAAGAGAGGTGTAGTGGTTATTAGCTCCATTTTAGAGATGAAGAAACACAGGCACAGAGAGGTTAAGTAACCTACCCATCATCACAGGGCTAGTCAGAGGAAGAGTGTTTGGCCTCAGAGTCCATGTATATAACCTCTGCATACATTCCCTGCCATGTTTTGGGAAGTGTGGTCCACCTGGTGGAAGAGGGGAAGCTGTTGCAGCGTAAGCTCAAGGAAGCGTTGGCGATCAATGGCATCTGCAATCACTCCTTCGACATACTCTTTTGAGTGACTATGACTCAGCTGAGTGGGGGACCCATTGGATCAGGAGATCATCCATCATAACTCAGGGGAGAGGTGACACAAAATTCTGAAGAGGGTGGGGCAGGGGTGGGGAGATGCAAGAATCCATCATAAGGGAAGTTTAGAAGGTGAAGTAGGTGATCAAGGAGGCTTGGTGATCATGGGGTGTGAGGGACCTGTGAGCTCCTGTTTCTGACCTGACTGATAGGAAGCCTGGTTATGTCACTGCTGGGACAGGCCACTGAAAAGAATGAACAGGTGGGAGACAGAAATAGGGAAAAATGTATTTTATTTTGAACTGTTAAATTCAAGGAGCACAAGGGAAGTTCAGGTGGGGATATAATCATGCCTCACATAACTATGAGAATACACTTTGAGAAATGTATAGTCGATTTTGCACACATCATAGAATGTTCTCACACAAACTAAAGACAGCTATGATGTCACTAGATGATACAGTCTTATGGGACCACTCTTGCATATGTAGTGTGTCATTGAAATGTTATGTGACACATGACTTCATTGTTCTGTAAGTCTGAAGTTCTGGGGTTGAAGTCAGGGTTGGCGATAGAATTTGGAAACCTTAGTGTGCCCATGGAAGATCAAACCCCAAGGACAGCAATGTTCATACACAACACATAGAGCTGGGCTGCATGTGGACAGGGCCAGGAGAAAGTCAATGCTTGAGCACTGGATAGAGAAAGGAAAATCCACAAGAATCTGTATCAATCATCCCTTGCTGCATAACAAATGAGTCTAAAACTTAGTGGCTTGAAACTGGTTTCTTGTTGAAGGTCAGGCTTCTGTGGTTCAGCTGAGATTTGGCCAAATTTGACTGGCTCACTCCTAAGGCTCTGGGTAAGCTGGGGTCTCACCTCTAGCCTGGGCTTTATTGGGGGGGTCCTTAGATATCCTGCTCCTGCTCCTAAAATCTTGGCTTACCCATTCTACTTGGGTCAGCAAGCTAGAGGAGACATTCCCTTTTCATGGCAATGATTGAATCAGAAGAAAATAATTAAAAATATACAAGGACTCTTGAGGTTTTGGCTCAGAACCATGTTGCTTCCACCTCATTCTTTTAGCCAAAACATGTCATATAGGTGAGCTCACAATCACGAGGAGGGAAAATATAGGCAGGGGTAAAGAAATGGCACCAGGGATGTAATAATCTACCATTAGGTCCAAGAAGGAGTGATGGGAAAGCAAATCAGGAGAGGATGGATTTACAGAGGGCAGAGAGTTTCAAGAGTTAGGGAAGAGTAAGCACTGTTAAAGGTGGCCTAGAAGCACTGTTAAAGGTGGTTTGGATGCAACGAAAAGAGAAGGAGCTCGCGTGACAGAGAAGAACCAGGGATTTGGAGATGGGCAGGGCAGTGGGTGTAAAGAAGGTGGTCAGAGGAAGATTCTCTGGGGATTTAAATGATGAGAAGCAGATCTTGTCTCTGAATAAGGAAGAGGAAGTGCAAATGAATAGAACTCAAAGAAAAAGGGAGAGATCCCTTCCTGGGATCTGCAGGCAGGAATGTTGTCCTTGTAAATATTCAACAACTGACTGAGGAGGCCAGGTAAGATGGGGGTACTCCCTGATTTATGTCATTTGTTGATTTTTGTGTTGTATGTACTCCCATCAGAGTACACTAAAGGCAAAGATGGGGAAAAATTTGCAATCATACACCCTATATACAATCTCATCCATGAAGATACAATAGATATAACCTCATACATACTCTATATACAGAGTACAAAAATTAGGAAGTGATGATTTTGAGTATTTGTTACCTTTTCAAATATATAATTATTTCACTGTAAGCTTATGTGATTTAATTTTTAATACTAGTTGAGTTTAGCAAACTGTTAATAAAATTCCCCCAAATGTATCAGCTCTTACAAACTCTTATAAACTTCACCACATCACTGAATATAGTTTTCATCTAGACTAGAGTGTGGTGTGTGTGTGTGTAGAGAGAGAGAGAAAAAGGTGTGTGTGTGTGTGTGTGTGTGTGTGTGTGTAGGGAAGGCTCAGTAGGATTTTAAAATATACAAGAAATGAAATCTTATGTATGTTCATGTTGACATTTCTGCACGTCTCATCTTCCTATCTGAACTGAACAACTGGGATCAATGACTCTGTACAATACATCGCTGTGAAGGCCTAGCCCAATGCCTTGATTCTATTAAGAAAAATACAACCTAAGCATTAAGCAATTATATTGTTTGTAGGGGAGAAACACAGAAGATTCAAGAGACTAGGGTGTGGGTGATGTGGGAGTAAATCTGTTTTAAGAATATATACATATTGTATTGTTAATTTGTATGCATTTATGATTGTACAATAACTCAACTCCTTAATAAAAAAATTTTAAAAAAAGAATTTACCATAGCCTAACATGATAGTGCACACCTGTAATCTCAGTTACTTGGGAAGCTAATGCAGGAGGATAGCATATTTGAGGCCAGTCTGGGCAACTGAGAAACACCCTGTTTCTAAAGAAAAAAAGAAAAAGCATAGCATTTGCAAGGCCCTGGATTTAATCCCCTCTATAAAAAACAATAAAAATTTAAAAAATTTTTAAAAAACTCAGAGAAAAAAATCTGAGAAAAAGATTTGAGTGAAAGAAGTTTCTTTGGAAGATGATAGATGATCCCAGGAATTACCGGAAGAGGAGAGGCAAGGGAGCTAGGGAAGAAATCTGGTGAAGAGTGCATTAGTGCATCCTGGGCAAGTTATTAGTGTGGGCAGCTGACGCAGGATCACATAGAACTCTGAGATGTAGTATAGAATATGCCTCAAGTCATCCAAGCTGAGAAGCAAGGAAGCTGAAGTACTTCACCAACTACTAGCCATCGCTGGATGAAGGCTGCTCCCGAGGGCATGATGCTGGCATTTCCAGGCCACACTCCAAAGGAAGTATTTAGGAAGAAGATTGCTGGTGTTTGTAGTCATAGGTACTTGAAATGTACAAGAACGACAGAGGGATGTGGACAGGGCACTGAGAGTACTTGCTCCAAAACTCATAAATATTTCTTGAATGAATTAACAAATGAATGAATGGGTATATGGCTCATTAAGCACCTTTAAGCCCAAATTTAGAATTTAAAAGTTTTAAAACAGAATGGACATCATTCCATTCCTCAATCAGTACATGAATCATGTGCTTTCTCACGAGACCTAGAGCAGAAAATCTATGTGATATCCCAGATCATTTAAATTCTGCAGTAGTGTTTCTTGAAATGAATAATATTATTGTAAACATCAAAAAAAATCTCTATAAACTGTATTAACTATCAAAAGAAAATATAAAATATACACAAATAAAATAGATTGTGCGAGCCCAAGTTGTCAATACTTGTACTTATAGTGGTAGTAAAAGATAACCTATGTTAGAATATTTGGTTTGTTGGGTTATGTTGAAAATGAACTTAGAGGTAAAGACTTTTGCAGAAATGACAATGATTTGACCATCTGTAGACTCCCAAAGAAAACAAGGAAAATCAAAATAATGATGCTTGGCACTTTTCTGTTTCTAAAGTGCTTTGCAAATGATCCTTATAACCATGACAAAGAAGTATTATTGGTATCTTCAGTTTACAGATGAGAAACTGAAGCTTAGGGAAGTATAGTAACTTTGCCCAAGTATTCACACTTAGAAATGACAAAGTTAGAAAAACCTGAAAGATTTCCCCAAAACCGCACCTTTCCAGGATTCATCTCTGCTTCCTCCTTGGAATCACAAATGAAGAAATGAGCAAAAATAACAGACCCTACATGAGCTATTGAAAGCTCCTTTCCACCATTCTTCAGGATCCATGCATCTCCCATCAGCCTTAATAACAAAGAACACTTGGTAAGCTGGCAAAAAGTGCTTTAATTTAATCAAAGGCACTGTCTGGTTGTGCTGTCCAGCTGTGACATGCTAGGAATTGTGTGATCACAGCCTGCCATCACAAGTGGGAAGTTACCGGTCAGGAGAAACATTTTATGGTCCTGAGGTTAGCCTGGCATGACTAGAAGCCTTACACTTGGGACAAAATCCAATGGCTATTGGATCGGAAGGCATATGAGCATAAAGCATCCTTAACTAGTCAACCAAATTAGATATCTCAGCTTTTCTGTAAGATTACCAGAGATGAAGAGCTCAGAACATTGACCTGTCTGTAGTACAGAACTTCATCTCTCATGCCTGGTTTACTTTATTTGCATTAATGTTATGGTTTGGATATGAGGTGTTTCTCCAAACTCCAGTTAATGCAAGAATAGTCAAAATGATGATTATAAGAGCTGTAAACCAATCAGTCTATCCTAGTCTGAGTGAACTGACTCAGTGGTAACTTTAGGCAGGTAGGGCATGCTGGAGGAGATGGGTCACTGGGGCGTGCCCTGGAAGGGCACATTTTCCCTGGGACCCCTCTCTCTCCCTCTCTCTCCTTCTTGACCCTGCCATGATCTGAGCAGTTTTCCTTAGCTGGGCTCTTCTCTTCATGATGTGCTGCCTCACCCAGAGTACTGTGGACTAAAATCTCTGAAACCATGAGGTATTTTGACCACAGAAACACAAACGCTAATGAAAACAACTCAATAAATATTGATGGAGTACCATAGCATACTACAGTCTCCCCTACCTGCTAAGACTGCAATAGAAAACAAAACCATAGGACCCTCACCCTCATTGAGTTAACAGTCTAGTGAAGATGAGGGAGGGGGAGGGGGGTCAATAATTTAATAGACTTGTATTCAGCTGTGGTGAGTGCTCCGGGTTAAGTACCAGAGTGGATCACACAATTCCTAGTATATCACAGCTGGACAGCACAACTAGACACTGTCTTTGATTAAATTAAAAGGACTAAACCATCTCTTTTTTCCCTCTCTTTCTCTCTTTCAAGTCCATCCTTCAGTAAAATTTACCTCCCAAACCACTACTTTCTACCTTGTCTTGCCTTCTCTTTAGCATTCTCAAATAGTCCCGACCATATTGCCTTTCTTTCTCTGACTGATTTTTGTAGACCCCCAAGTACCAATGCTTACTCCATTCCCCAACTTCCGCCTCTTCCCATCTGTCCCTACCTTGTGCCTGCCCTGAGCACCATCCCCGCTCTCTCATCTTTCAAATGCTGCCTTGGCTCATTCGTTCTGTAATTGGTGGTAGGCTTGCCAAGCACCCTCTCCTTGGCGGGTGCAAAGTTGAACACAGTTTGCTTATTCTCCACCTTTGAAGAGCCCACAGAACTCCTCCCTCCACGAAACCCCTAAATACTTCCCCCATGCCACTGCGTTCTTTTGAAGGCTGTCCCAACACAGCTGGGCCCTAGAGTCTGCTTCTAGATACTGCAACTAGGAATTCCAACTCTTGAGAAATAATAAAAGCTTATAGAAGGCCTGAGTGGTACTTTTTTCTTTCTGTATTCCCTGTGATCTTGGTCCTGCAATATGCTTCCTTTGGCTTCAGGAAGTTCTTTCTTATGTCTACCTTAAATCACTCCCACCTCGTTATGTACGTATTTCTTAAAGTCTTATGTATTTTCATAGCTTTAGAGCAGAGCTAAAGTACCCTGCTCAATCCTGGGTCTTTGCTGAGCGTTCACAAAGTGGTGTCAGTTGATTAGGAAGAGGCTGGCAGTTAAAAATTATTATTCGATCTCCTCTTCCAGGTTCTTCCCTCCAGACGTAAAATCTGCAGCTCCTTAAACTTTTCTTTCCCAACCACTTAATCACCGTATGGCTCTTCTCAAACTCTGCTAATCAGCTTTTTTTTTTCTTTATTTTTTAATCATTAGTGAGAGTTTTGAAGAAGGTCCTTAAGCCAGAAGAAGAAGAAAAAAAGTATAACAAAATTGAGAAAGGCCCACTGGGGCGATTGAGTTCCACTCTCTGCCTTCGGCCCGGCAGGCCCTTCAACCAGCTAATACATCAAGCGGGCTGGCCCGCCTCAGCACAGTCCTCCCAGCCTCTGATCTGAATGTGAACTGCATAAAAATTAAATTTGGAGGGATGAGAACTTAGCTCACAGCCCTGTCAGCTCTCTTCTTTAGACTGCTGACAGTCAACTGTGGTTAAAGAATTCCTGGTTAGGGCACAATTTAGTTTAAGTTGCTTTAATTTAGATAAGTTTTGTTCTTCCTTCCAGCTATTTCTTTGTGAATCCAATGATTTGCACGAGGCTCTAAGTGCCATCTGTGAGTGCGTGCATTTGTGTGTGTATGTAAGTGACAGAGAGAGGGGTGAAAAGTAATTCATACTAAACTTTTACTGGCTTACTATGCAGCGCCTCTCAAACATTCTTGCCAATCTACCGCTAAAGGCAGAGGAATGTGAAAGTGGTCATGGAGGAGAGGGGCGGGGCATTAAGATAATGCACGCCTGTAATCCTAGTGACTCAGAAGGGTGAGGCAGGAGAATTGCAAGTTCAAGGTCATCAAGGCCCTAAGCAACTTAGTGAGACCCTGTCTCAAAATAAAAAATACAAAGGGCCAGGGATATAGCTCAATGACAAACTGCCCTTGGGTTCAACCTCTAGTAGAAAAAAAGAAAAAAAAAAAGCTGATGTTAAACACCCACGTGATTTCTGCATTTTTCTCCAGAATATGTCTATCCATAGAGGCAGGTTTTCTCAAAATCAAATAGTTTTATTGTACTCTGTCTAACACACACACACGATATATATACATATATATATATGTATATGTGTATGTATATATATAATCAGATAGTTCAGGAGAAGATATCAAGAAAAATATGAAAAGATCATGGGAAGTTCCAGCCTCTTGATGTGACGTTTTATGTATTTTCCCTTCTACAGTATTTTCTATTTATAAAGATACATTGTTTATATGTAAAAGGTTTTAAATTACTTAGCACTGGGTAAAAAGATTCTGGCTATTTATCTGGTGGCATCAAGTCTAGGCACTATGGAATCGACCCAGATTGCTTCCCAGTTTGAAAAGCAGATGCTTGGGTGTGATCTCCTCCAGGAACCATGCAGAAGAGGAGGCAGAGACAGAGCAGAACTTTCTGGAAATGAAGGTGGTCACTTTGGGGGAAGGGGGAGCGCAGGTCTGCCTCTGCTGAAGTCATCCAGGACAGGGGGCAAACAACACACTTTGCAGTGGGCTGGGGGTGCCTGGGGGATCCACCTTCCTCACGGGGAGGCTTCATCCTCTTTCGGCAGAGCATACATGCCAATTTCCAAAGAAGTGTTTTCTTTCAGGCACGAAAATTAATGAGCTCCATCTTTGGCATGGGTCAGAAAATTCCACTGTGGTGTTGAATTCCACTGTGGTGTTGGCAGGGCTTCTACGCCAGCACCAGAACCTTAAATAATCTGCGCTCTGAGTTACAAGGAACAAAGGTAAGGCATATCGTTCTGATTTCAGGAAAGGAGAAGAGAACAAAGCACCTGGCTGGGAGAGGCGTATCCAGTGCGGGAGGTGTTTCCCTGAGCTGTTCTCAGAACCCATCCATCTTTGAGGGCAGCACAATGCCCTCCTTATTCTCCAGGTCCTCAGGACACGGTGGCTGACGTGGAGCCTTACCAGGGTGGCAGACATTCAGACCTGTGGCTGACAGGCACGTCTCAAGCAGATTCCTTCGGTCGCTGGGTAGGCAGGAACAATATTTGCCTCATGGTCTCTCCTTTTTGCAAAATGGTTGGAAAACTGAACCGTATGCATACAATGTGTAGTCTGGTTCTCAAAAAATATTTGTTCGGATGGTGCATGATTTTTGAGCACTTCCTGTATTCCAGAGCTGGAACTATAGCAATCAGCAAAACAGACAAAAGCCCTCTACACCAGGAGGTAGGAGGTGGACAATTGGCACCAAACAAACAAGATAATTTCAAGTATAGTAGTCTCCCTACAGTGGTTTCATTTTAATCATGGTCAACTATGGGCCAAAAATATTAAATTGAAAATTCTAGAACTAAACAATTTACAAGCTTTCATTTGTATGCTATTCTGAGTGGCGCAATGAAATCTTATGAGCATGAATCATCCCTTTGTGCAGAGAATCCATGCTGTATATGCTACCCACACATTAGTCACTTAGTTGCTATCTCAGTTATCAGAAGGACTGTCATGGTATCACAGTGATCAAATTCAAGTAATCTTTATTGTACTTAATAATGACCCCAAAGCACAAGAATAATGTTGCGAAGGAGCATATGTGCATATATTATGGAAGGATAGATTACCTCTGGTGCTGTGTGGTGACACAACTGAACATATAGGAAAAAGAAAAGTACGTATAAGGTTTGGTACTATCCATGGATCCAGGTATCCACTGGGGAACATGGAAAGTATCCCCCCACCCAACCCAAAAAATGAACAACTTCTGTACTAATAAAAGAGTGTTGTATGCTAGGTGTAGTGGCATGTGCCTATAGTACTAGCCACAGGATCTCTTGAGTCCACGAGTTCAAAGACAGCCTGGGCAACTTAGTGAGAGCCCCCATCTCTAAAAAATGTAAGAACAAAAAAGCAGGGAGAGGACCCAGAAATGAAGTGATAGAAAGCTATAGTGGGAATAAACCTACTTTAGTATACTCGGGTACAGCCTCAAGTGACACTGAGCTGCAATCTAAATCATCTGAAGGAACTAACTGTGGGAAGACATAGGAACGGAAGTTTTCTAGGTAGAGGGAATATCATGTGCCAAGGTCCTGAGATGGAAACATAGTTGACAGTTTCCGAGAACTAAAGTAAAAGCTGATGGGCACGGAGTGGTAAGGAGCAAGGAGTAAGAGAGGTCAGAAGGAAAGTGAGGGTCTAGATTCGTTACATGAACCTCATGCACCATTGTCGCATGTTGAATAGTTTGCAGAGGGCTTTGAACACACAGTATCTCAATTCAATCATCCCACCAACCCTTTTATAAAAATAACAGGCTCAGGAAGTAACTTCTTCAAGATTACAAAACTAGGAAGCAGTGGGACAGGGACTCTGACCGGACCATGCACACAGCTGAGGGAACCATTTGTACCAATTGCTTGGACTTTGTGCTGTGCTGCTATACATGGTGTCAGGTTGGATTTATTTTCTCTAAGTTTCTGTGCTTTTTCTGTGCTAAGGGCTTTTGAGAAAATGAAGAATAAACACAAAGCTCTACCACTGAGCTATATACTCAGTCCAGAATGAGTGAGACCCTGGGCTCAGACTCCAGGACAGGTAGGGCAGAAAGAGGGCAAAAGGAAGGGAAGGGAAGCAGAAAAGAAAGAAAGGAGAGAAATTAAATATGTCATCACCGGCCTTGGTGAGCAGATGATGTGGTCAAAAAAACAATGTATAGAAATATAGTGCATCATATAAATAAGACTGTTTTATCAGACATATGAGATTTGAATCTGGCTTGAAGACTTAGATTGGTAGATATGCAGAGAAAAAAATCCATAGGACTTCATCACACAAGCATGCATTAAAAATCTAGTATGTTACAGACCACTATAAGCTCTTGTCTCCAGAAGCTTGCAATTTTTTAAAAGTGATCACTCTATCATGAAAAAAATAACAGAATCATATAGGTAAAATTTTGGTAGATATAAAAAGAATTGTCTATAGTCTCATCCATAAAACAACACGAACCCTTTTCATATTGCACCATATATCCTTCTAGTTTCTCCCCTGGGAAGTAATGTATGTGGTGGGCATGTAAAATATGAGGTGCACATTGCAACCCCTGGTCTACCGAAGCACTCGAGAAGCTCCTTTTCTCCTCCAGCTCCATCCTGAGGTCTCTGAATTGGGCCCTTTCCATGAATATGATCCTTTTGTCTTTAATGATTGTTTCTGACCAATCACTTTTTGAGTTCCGGGTTAGGCTGAAAAGGTTGATATTGTTACTGACACAATGCTCTAGTAAAATAGGCTTCATTCTTCCCAGAGCCAAATTGAAATGTGGGGAAAGAAGAATTCTGGGGTGCTTTGTCCCTCAGGAATGACCCTTGATGGTGACCAGCCAAACAATTGAATTCATGCAGTGGCAACCCCCAGAATTTCTGTACATGAAGAGTCTGGCCCCGAAGTGTACCACCCAATAAAAATGTGCGTGGTAGGTTTGTTTGGGGGACTCTGGGAGGGCTGATGATAATTACGGGGAAGAGAATATGGAAGGACTTGGTGATGGGAACTAAGGCCCACTGCTAAAGCAAGGGAAGTGGATCAAGCCTGCCATAGCACAGGTGCAAGGCCGGGCATGGCCATGACATTGGGTAGCCACCTAGAAAAGCATATTCACCCTATCCGACCAGGGGAAACCCCTAGTGAAGTCAGCTTTTTCACCACTGTGACCAAAAGACCTGACAAGAACAATTTTAACGAGGAAAAGTTTATTTGGGTACTCACAGTTTCAGAGGTCTTAGTCCATAGAAGGCTGACTCCACTCTTTGGGGCCTGAGGTGAAGCAGAACATCAAGGCAGAAGGGTGTGGCAGAGGAAAGAAGCCAGGGACATGGCACCAGGAAGCAGAGAGAGAGGGAGAGAGAGAGAGAGAGAGAGAGAAAGCTTCCTTCATTATTTTGGACAAAAATATATAGCACAAAGAAATGTCCCCAGAGACCCACCTCCTCCAGTCACACCCTGCCTGACTATAGTCTCAGCAAGTTAATCCCTGTCAGAGACTAAAGCACCGATTAGGTTACGGTTCTCATAATCCAATCGTTTCACCTCTAAGCCTTCTTTCATTGTCTCATGCATGAGCTTTTGGAAGATACTGAATCTAAATCATAACAACTCTTTTCAACTACTCTCCAAGCATCACACACTCACCAAAAGTGTGAACAAGAGCCATATTTTAAATGGTGCAAACTTTACCTCCATATTCTTATTTCAGGAGGAATCATCCAGGAGGTGTAGAAAGCAGGAGGAATTGATGTAGCAAGTCAGTGCCCTGCAGGTAGCATATTCCAGCCTCCCTATGTGGAAGAAAAGGCTTTCTGGCCAGGATGCCAGGCCTCCCCAGGAACACATCAGCTGGTGCATTTCCTCAGGGCAACCTTGATGATACTCAGAAGGGCAACCAGCAGAACACCTCCATCTGCCCCAAGACCTGACACTCACCTGCGATTCCCAGAAATTGCAAATTATACCAAGATGGTTTGTCTTTCCCTTCTAAGTATGACCTTTACAAGGGCAAACATCATTCCTTATTCATAATGTCTTAGTTTGGGTAACTCCAGAAGGCAGATTCAGAGATAAGGATTCCAGTAGAAAAGTGTGGGAATTCTTCTCAGGGAATTGTAGGGGAGTGGGGAGTGAGAGAGGGGAAGGGTGAAGCAATACGTGTGTTATCAAACCGGTTACCATGGAGGGTACCCAAGGCTTGGTCCTTTGGGGACCTCTGGGAAATAGAGCAGAACACCTCTAAATCATCCCACCTGAGTAGGGAGGGAGCCAGAGTATGTATTTACTTGGGCCTGATTGTCATTAGCAGAGAGCATTCTGGCTCTTGCCAGCTGCTAGCAGCTGGAGAAAGCCCCTAAGCAAGGAGGTGCAGGTGCTGACAGCTGGAAATCAGGCTGTCTTCATATTCAGAAGTGTCACAGTCCAGAGGCCACAGGAAGGGTCCTGACAATGTCTCAGACCCAGAAATATATAGATCCTCAATAAATCAATCATGTTGGTTGAACACAGAGAACTCAGCTAGTTTGACCTCAAAGCCACAGCTCCTGCTTGTTCCCCGGCAACCTCAACATACTGCCATCAACTGGCAGTACTATTTTAGGATCCAACCCAGGAGCCCTGCATCCCTTGCATATTCTCAAAGTGTAGCCCCTGAACCAGCAGCTTCGGTGTCATCTGGGAGATGTGGTATTTGTGGGTCCTAACTCAAATCTACCGAAACAGGATCCCTGAGGATGGAATTTGTATCTTGAAAAGCACTCCAGATGATTCTGATGTAACCTAAAGTTTGAGATCCACTGTTTACTTTTTTCTTTGTTGGTTCTGGAGATTGAACCCAGGGATGCTTAACCAATGAACCACACCTCCGGGGCCCCCAGTCTCACCCCACCTTTTAAAAAAAAAGGGAGAAAGATAATTTTTATTTATTTTTATTTTATTTTTTTAAAGAGAGAGGGATAGTGAGACAGAGAGAAAGACAGAATCAATTTTTATTTAGCTTTTCGTATGGCTTTTGTTGCTCAGACACTTTGTTATGTCTTGCTCGGCATGCATGAGTACATGGGTTCAAACCCCAGCACCACGTACACAACTGTCAGAGCCAAGAAAGCCATATGAAAAACTCAATAAAAATTGATTCTCTCTGTCTCTCTCTCTCTTGCTCGCTGTCTTTGTCTCTTTAAAAAAAAAAAGATGGGGGGGTATGTAGCTCAGTGATAAAGTGCCCCTGGGTTCAATCCTCCATATAGCAAGAACTGAAATAAAAAAATGTAGGAAAGCCCAACAGTTTCTAAAGTAAAATCATTTGCTCTTGGATTGGAATGCTCCCCACCACCAGCCCCAAGCTCCAGAAGAAAAAGGGGATGATGTTTTATATTTTGCCCCCTTTGGTGGGTTTTTCTTTTTCTTTTCCAGATTATTAAATATAAACTGTACCTAGTTATCAAATGGTAATGATGCAAAGGATCCAGGCATACATGTCATAGAGGAGAACCCAGACATCTGTGTTGGATTTAACTGGGGAGGGGGCACGCACGGTGGATTTGTGTTCCTGTTTGTCTTCCTGAGCTAATATTTAATTCTTTTGCTTGCCTTGAGGCCACAGTAGGTAAGCAGTAGGGGAAAAGTCAGGGATATCCAGTAAAAAAAAAAAGCTGCCTACAATTTTAAATGAATCACAGAAAATGTGCAAAGAGTTGGAGGTACCCACATAAATCAGTTTGTGTGGGACAACTTTAAAAGATAGGCTTGGCTAATGGAGTTCACCTAGACCAGGCAGGGTTGGGGACGATAGCAAATGATGGTCGGGTGGGCTTCATCAAGTTTCTCCTGGCCTAATATTTTCTACTCAGTGGACACATATCATTTCTTCTCTAGCACTGCCAGCTGAGAGCACACACACACGCACACATGTGCACGCACACACACACACATGTTCATTTCTTCCACAGGGCAGCCATTCCTGCCCAGCCCTGTCCCTGACACTAGCAGTCATAGAAGGCCTTCTGGTGCAGCCACTTCAGTGGAATGACATCACAATGTAGTCCATTTAAGATCTTGGGACAGCTCAGTCCCATGGGCCCAGGACATTTATTTAACCTCCTAGGTCTGGCCTGCAGTTCCAGATCCTCTGCAACCGAGACCTGCTGCCTGCTCCTACCTTAACAGGTGCACCTGGTGAGTATCCAGAACTTCTCCCAGTCCCGTGGAAGGAGATATGGCCAATAGCTGCTGGCTTAGTGCCTTGGAATCTCATATGCAGGATTAGATGGGTCAAACTGGTGGCCAGGAGTGTGCCAGGACAAGCCCCAAACTTCCTAGGAAAGCTGACTCATCTCATGCATGCGCCGCTTCCCGGAGCCTCTTCCTGAACGGTCTGGAGGAGGTGGCACTCTGATCACCTCTAAGGCTTGGTTTGCCACCTGCACCCACTCTTGGAGCAAAGAGCACCCGTTCTCAAAGGACACACTCCATAGCAGAGATGCCAGGCTCAGATGGAAAATCCACTATGTCATCGCTTCTAGTCCAGAGGCAGCCACTGGCCAAAGGACATACCCCATAGCAGTATGAGCAGAGACAGCTTTTCAACACTGTAAGGGATATGCAAGCCGCCTCCCCTCCCCTCTCACCCAAGATGTATTTGCTGACTCTTCCTTTCTATAGACTGCCCCTCTCATTTTGTTTTTAAATCCATCTCTCCATGACACTGTTTTGCATCAAACTGTTTCAGGACATTAAGAGAGCTTTGGAACAGTGACAGGAAACAGGTGAATGGATTTGAACGTCAGAAAGGGAGGCAAAATTGAAGAAGATGCTAAGCATTGGGGTAGGGAACCAAGTCATTTCACATAGAGGAGGATGGTTCTTCCCCCCCCTGGGCCACCAGGAGCTAGCTGAGGGTGTTTTGAGGTCCTGGGGGCCTTCTATTAGCAACAGTAGGATGAAACTCTGAGGCACCAGGAGGTAGAGCCAGCCTCCCCTCTCCCGCCTCTTCTAGTTTTCCCACAACTTCTTTGTCTGTGGGCTTCCTATGTCCACATGAGTATCCGCCATCTTCAGCTCTGCAGGTCTACGCAGCAGCCACACAGACCTTTACCTGAAATCCTATTTTTTTCTGGGTCCTCCTTCATCTTGAGAAGACTCTTAGTTTGACCTGACTCTGTAAGGCAGAAATGGAGGTGGAGAGCAGGAGAAATATTATACCTTTAAGTATTATCATCCTTCTTTTCTCTGTGGATCTTTGCTGAGTCCAAGATGCCAGTGGGGTCCCAAGCCCATTGATATTTTTACCCCATCTTAGGTCCCTCTGAAAGAAAAGAACAGTGAATGAGCCACAGTTAGAGGAGCTTGCCATCTGTAACCCTCCTTTGGAGAGGAGGGAGGGAGCAAACATAGCACCTACTATGTGCCAGGCCCATTAGATACATTACTGTTCAGCTCCTACCTCCATGCTGTGAGGTAGGTTATTCTCCGGCTCATCATGGACAGAGACACTGAGAACTGTGTGCTGTGCTGACTGCTTTTTAAAAGAGGGACATTAACCTGGAATGTACCTCGGCTTTGCATTAATTGTCCCCAACAATAGAGAGCTCTGGAAATAAAATGGGCTGCTTTGCCAAGGCAGTGAAGAAGGCAAAGTGGGTAACTTTCTGTCAGCATAACCGGGGATGGATTCTCACTAGCTAGACCAAAAGATTTTTAAAGGCCGTTTCCAAATCCAAGATTGCAGAATGCTGAGTCTCAATCGCTTCCTTAGGTTTTATGTTGGGATCCAGATGGGTCAGACTTTCTGGGGTGGTTGTGGACTACATGTTAGCAAGAGTGGAAGGAACTATAGAGATCAGCCAGGTCAACCTGCTAGGTCCCAGGTGGGCAACGGTGGCCTAGGATGGTTAAGTGAGTTGTTCAAGGCCACAGGGAAAATTCACAGAGTTGATATGTGTTGAAGGAACGAATGGAGAAACCAGGCCTGGGTACTACTCAGGTGTGCCTGTGCTCATATACTTCCCTCACTTAACTCTTTTCCATCAAGATCATCATTCAGCCACCATTGGCTGAGCACCTGCTGTATACCAAGTGTGGCTCCAGAGATGATTTCATGGGTTCCTTTCCTAACTTCATCAGGTGGGTGTCATTGTCCTCATTCCTCAGATGATAATGGTTATGTAACCACCCTGAGGTTACAGTACTTATAGAGGTGTCGCAAGCACTAAATGACAAAGCAGGTCCCACTAACTCCTAGGATATCTTGCATCTCCATCTGCTGCCTCCCAGCTTGTGGGATAGGCATTTTCCTTTCTTGTCCTTTTCCTAAGCTTTGACTTGCCTGGTTCCACTGGGATTATTTCAAGCCCCTCCAGGACTTTTATCCAGTCTGACGCTGGGCTCCCTGTGGGCCTGCCTGGTTCATTGCCCGGGCCTCTCATTTTGATGGAACAAGACAGAGCGATTGTTTCCACACCAACAGATGTTATGAGCCCAGCAAGAAAATATGCTAATCAAAATCAGCTTCAGCTAATTGTGGCAATTTCCCTTCTGCATGCTGCCCTGAAATAGTAGCCATGCTTCGTTCTTTTTTCACATCAGGGAGCCCCACAGTGGCAGCTGAAATGAGGTTGCAGAGAAGTCAGTTAAACAGACCTCTTTGCTGCCAGTTAGACGGGCAAGGCCTTCATCGAACTCTTTGGGTAAGACCCAGGTTCAACTGTGGACTTGGCTTCTTACTATGGATAATTTGGATCCACTTTTGGGCTGGAAGAGCCTCATTTAACCCCAGGAGAACTGGAATCTTAAGGAATTGAAAACAGTATCAAGTCCATGGGCACATGGTCTGACCTTGAACTCTGGTCTGGGTCTACTTTTGATTTGTCCTTTAATCCAGAGCTGCCCAATAGAAATTTCTGCGATCAGGGGAATGTGCTCTATCTGCCCTGTCCAATATGGCAGCCACTAGCCAGTTATGGCTATTGGGCATTTGAAAAGTGGCTAATGGGACCAAGGAGTTATGTTTTTATCTATTGAATTTGATTAATTAATTAATTAATTATGCAGCTCTGGGGATTGAATTCGGGGGTACTCTACTACATACCTCTTTATTTTATTTTTTATTTTGAGAACGGATCTCTCTAATTTGCCCAGGTTAGCCTTGCACTTGCAGTTCTCCTTCCTCAGTCTCCTAAGCGGGCACAGCCACACTTGAAATAGCATTCTGAATTTTAACTTAGATAATATAGCAATGTGTTCCCAGGGCTGCCAGGTTGGACCTGCAGCTCTCGTCCCTGCTGCCTTTTGTGATTTCATCTCTGATCTCATCCTCCCTCCCTCAGCTTTCCTTTATATCTCTCTCACCTCCCAGAGATTCTCTGCACTTTGTGGTTTTTGCATTTGCTGTTCCCTCAGCTGCCATTGCTCTTTCCTCTTAGCAGTTTATAGGTTGCCCCTATTCAGCATGAGGACCTTAGTTCAAGTATGTCTCCTTGGAGAGAACTTCCCTAGCGTAGCTAATATCTCACACACACACACCCGCCTTTTATCTCTCTGAAATCATCATTTGTATGCGTTATCTATTGCCACCCCCTGGACAAGAATATCAATCCAGGGGCTGGAGTGGTGGCTCAGCAGTTGGAGCACTTGCCTGGCATGCACGAGGACCTGGGTTTGAACCCCAGCACCACATATACAACTAAGTGTCAGAGAAACAAAGGCCAGATGAAAAAATAAAATTGATTCTCTCCCTCTCTCTCTAAAAAGAAAGAAAAAGAGTGGAAATGTCAGTTCCACTGGAGTAGGGATGCTATCTTTTCACCCCTGTGCCCAGAATAGCACTTGGAAGAGGAACATGCTTAGCACTATGCCCAAAGCAAGGGAACATCCTGTATTGGCCACTCCTTAGCCACCTCCTTTAATGAAGAGGAGTCACTGCCTCAGTCACCTTTTGCTGAGTAACAAAATAACACAAACTGCAGCTTAAAACAGCAAAGGCTAGGGCTGGAGTGGTGGCTCAGCGGTTGCAGCACTTGCCTGGCATGCGTGAGGAACTGAATTCTAAATCCCAGCACCATGTACACATGAAGTGCCGGAGCAACGAAAACCACATAAAAAACTAAATAAAATTGAATTTCTCTCTCTCTCTCTCTCACTGTCCCTCTCTCTTTGGACAGGACTCACCACCACATGGCATCAGTGGCATCAGTAAGGGTCATTCATTCAGCTGCATTCAGCTGTAGGCAGGCTGGACTAGGCCTGGGACTCTTGGGCCCTCCAAGTGACATTTCCATGCAGTTAGCAGTATGAGGATCTCAGGATACTTTTTTTTTTTTTTTTAAATATACAAAGCTGGGTTTTGAGAGAAGAATCAGAAACTGCCAGTCCCCAAGCTCAAAGCTCCATTTCCATCCCATCTATTGGTCTAACCAAGTCATGGGGTGAGCCAGGATAAAAGGGGAGGTGAAATGGCCCACCTGTTGATGGATGAGGCAGTTTGTACATACAAGGGGGAAGGAATCCTTGGTGGTCTTCTTTGCACATTTCACGGTCCCTATAAATAATCCCATAGTGATGCTTCTCAAACTTGAATATGCTCACAGATCACCTGGGGTCTGATTAAATGCAGATCCACTAGATCTGGGGCAGTGCCTGAGATTCTCCATTCCCAACCATTTCCCAGATGAGACCAAAACTGCAGGTCCATGGACCACACCTGGAGAAGCAAGGTTGTATTAGAATACAGCCCAACAGGGCTGACCATATGCTTAGGTTTAGCATTGCAGGGTCTCCCAGTTCCATCACTGGGCCATCAGTCCTCTGGGATAAGCACAACCCACACCTGCCAAGGCCCATGTGATCAGTCATTCTTCCCCTGGCAGCTGGGTTTGTGCCCACACTCTGTCCTGGGGTAACCATCCCATTCCATCTCCCAAACACTTGCCATACTTTCTTTCACCAAGCTCTAAAGCCCCTTCCTTCTTTAACATTTGGTTCTCATCATGCTCTTTTGAAAAATTAGAGGGATGGCGCTTTCTTTCATTGACAGGAATAGAAAGCCCAACTCAAACTGCAGATGGTTCCCAATTTAAAAGTTCAATTTAATGATTTTTCAGTCATTATTATGGCATGAGAATGATGTGCTTTCAGTGATTAAATTTTGACCTCTTTTCAGGATGGGTATGTGGGGGTCAATTCTCTCTAGTGACGCTGGGTAGCTCCTCTTGCCTGTGAAACCCCATGACTTAACAATAGATACCCTACAATGTACTCTATTCAAAGCATTACATAAGATGTTCTAAACTTTATTACAAATAGGTCATTTTTGCCCAATTCTAGGCTAATGTGTTCTAAGCATGTTTCAGGCAAATAAGGCTAAGCTATGATGTTTGGTAGGTTAGGTATACTAAATGCATTTTTTACTTAAAATATTTTCAAATTATAATGGTTCTATGAGGATGCAGACCTATTATAAGTCAAGGAATATCTACGGTTTCAAGAAATAGAATTGATTGGAACATGTTATGGCTTCAGGACTGGCTACATCCAGGCCCTCAAGTGTTGTTCTCCAGAAGCTGCTGGAGATCTCTGGCAGGATCTCACTGAGAGGGAAGAAGAGATGATACCCTCCCCCACTACACACTGACTCAGCAACCCCAGCAGGAAGGAGGCACCATTTCTTTCCCAATCTTTCCAGCAAAAGTGCTGGGATTCTTTCTGATTGGCCCAGCTGGAATCACAAGTCCATAATGAAGCAGTCACTTCGGGGAAGAGGATGTGTCACCTCATAGCCAGCCTGGGTCAAGCATGTGCCCTTAGAGCCAAGTGATGAGGTCAGCCCCTCCCAAGCCATGTGGAATGAAAACAGTAAACGTGTGATTATTTCATTGATAAAAAAGAAGAGCTAATGGGAAGCCAGAAAATCACCCACTTGGCCATGAAAGCAGGTGTCAGTGTTCTCTCATGAGGGCTCAGAAAGCAGAAACCTGGGGTCTTACAAATCCCAGAAGGCCCACAGCTAAGCAGGCCTCCCAATTCCTGACACAGGCTCACAGGGACCATCAAATTAAGAAGAAACCTGAAAACTAGCCCACGAGAATGTTCCACAGAGCACTTGTTAAAGGGATGTTAATTGATGTTACCTAAAATGCTGTGTGGTCAAAGAAGGTTAAATGACAATGGATTAGACCAAATTGTCAGTTCCCCTACTGTGCAGGCCTTATCAGAGCCTAAAATCAGCTGGGGGTAGACTGAATCCCCAGGAGTTAGAGAAAGATTAGGGGCTCTTGTTTGGACAATTATTAATCTAACTCTGCCATGTTGGAAAAACAAACTATTCTCCCCCTGCCCTCACTTTATAATCAGCATAGAAGACTTCTGTGACCCTAAAGGAGGTGGAGATTTCTCCCTTCCAACAAGCAAGTAATTCTGCAACAGCAGACACCAGCCAGGTGACCTGTTATTCATTTTGCTTCTAACAATATTTACCTAAAGAAGTGTCAGATCCCACTGGTTGAGGGCTTTGTCCCAAGACTGCCACCCTAACTTCAGATGCCTGTTGCTTTACCTGTGCTTCTGAGCCCCTGGCTAAAATGAGCTCCCATGATTCCATCCTTGGATTCAATTAATTTGCTCAAGAGACTCATGGAATTCAGGGAAACACTTATATTGCTGACTTACTGATTTATTATAAAGGACATTACAAAGGACATAAAGAGATTCTTTTTTTAAAGAGAGTGAGAGAGAGGAATCAATTTTATTTATTTTTTTTCATCCAATACTTAGTTGTATATGTGGTGCTGGGGTTCAAACCTGGGTCCTTGCACATGCCAGGCAAGCACTCCAACCACTAAGCCACTGATGCAGCCCCAATAGAGATTCCTAGAATGAAGAATAGGGGAAGGGGCAGGGAGATTCCATGCTCGCTCCAGGTGTGCCACCCTGCAGTAACCTCCACATGCGAGGCTCCCTGGAAGCTCTCCAAACCCTATTCCTTCAGGAGTTTATGGAGGCTTCATTGAACAGGCCTGATTCGAGCAGGAACAATTCTGTATCAATGTGATGAGACAAAAAAGGGTCTGATCTGAGTTAATCTGTTTGCATCACTATGACTAAAATACCTGACAAGAACAACTTAGTGGAGGGAAAGTTTATTGTGGCTCATGATCCCAGGGATTTAGTCCGTGGTGGACCAAGTCCATTGATCTGAAGTCAAGGTGAGGTAGCGCATCATGGTGGACGGGTGTGATGGGGGGAAACTGCTTGGTTCCTGGCAGCCAGGAAGTAAAGAGAAAGGGGAATAGTCGGCACAGGAGATATGCCCTTCCTGGGCATGCCCCCCACCTCATCCAACCAACACCCCACCTCCCTCAGTTACCACCCAGTCAGTCCATTCAAACTAGGGTGGACTGATTAGGTTACAGCTCTCACGATCCAATCCCTTTACCTCTGAATATCCCTGAATTAACACAGGCACATTGTGGGGTCACCTCATATCCAAACCATAACAGATCCAATACGAATAGAATAGGTGGGAAAACCCAGCAAGGCCTGTCTATTCAGAATCTTTTTGGCCTCTTTAGGCAGCATTCCTTCCTTCAGGGTATGGGGCAGGAATTATCTGGAATGAGGATGTGACTTACTATCAGACAAGGTAGTTGAGAAAATTTCTTTATGGCCTGCTAAGGACAGGGGCAGATTGAAGCTTCTATGACCCAACTTCGAGAGGGAGTTATAAGACAGGAACAGTACACAAAACCCAAAATATGTATCATAATGTCACATCTGCCCTGCTCATTTTCTAGATGAAAAAACTAAGGCCAAGAAAGGAGCAGTGACTTGAGCAAGACCATGTAACCAGTCAGGGCTGGCATCATCCCCAACTGTGGTGATGTTTTTTTTTAAAAGAGAGAGGGACAGTGAGAGAGAGAGAGAGAGAAAGAATCAACTTTATTTAGTTTTTCATGTGACTTTCATTGCTCCAACACTTCATCGTGTACGTGGTGTCGGAGTTTGAACTCGCGTCCTCGGGCATGCCAGGCAAATGCCGTAACCACTAAGCTGCTACTCCATACAACTGCGGTGATATGAACATGCTCTCCACTGTGTTGCAGTGTCTTCTTGTACTTTAAGGCAGCCCTGCCCTCCCTGGTTAGTTTCCTTCTGTTTTGCACATGTCCCTGTGAAACAGTTCACTGGCTGCCATGAGGGGCAATGGGCACCCAGAGTGCGACATGTCCCTTTCTGGTTTAGGCCTGTGGGAACTATCAGAAAGTTCAGAAAGTCCCATAGGTCTGGTCTTAGGAAAACAGGGCCACCCAACCGGCAAAATGATGACATTGGTGAAGCTGAAGAGGCTCAATGCTTGGCCAAACCTACAAGAATCAGTGCCAGACCCAGAGTGTGCCAGGCAGGAGAGGCCAGAAGGAAAGTAACATCCCCAGAGCCAGGCACACACACTTTAAGTCCAGGGAGAGACTGTGCGTCAGGGCTGTGGTGTGCTGATGTAAGGGTAACCATTACAACAACATCCTTAGTCTGGGCACTTCAAAGAGGCCACTCGATGACCTTGAACCGTCATTTTCATGACCTGCATAGGTAGGAAGAGAAAGCAGCCATTAGTTAGTTGGCTGAACTCCTGGTTAGTTTGCTAAGGATCAGGAAATCAAGCTCTGGCTCTTCTAGCCAAGCACATGATCTTGGGCATGTTATCAAATTCTCCAAACCTCTATTTTCTTATCTGGTAAGTGGGCCTAGAATGAATTCTGGCCTTAAGCTTTGTTATAAGGATTAAATAAGATATTGCCTGTGAAATAGCAACACCCATGGCCCATCCAGCATAAGGGTTCCTCTAATGGTGGTGGGAATGGACAGGTGGGATCAGGAAGAGTTGTCTGACTAGTAAGGAGCAAAGGGAAAATCGACATATGTCCCGCTGTACCTCAGCTTGGCTCCTCTTGCCCCTACATCACCACTCAGAGAATAAAGCAGCATCCAGTGGGCAGATGGAGATGGCTCAGAGGATAGAGCAGAGCAAAGGGCTTTCTACAGTCTCCTCTATAAAGGAGGACAGGTGGCATATGTGTCTCTTTGGTCACTTCCTGATGATTATATACAAAATCCATACAGAGAAGTAGCCACTGTGAGCTGTGTGAGTGCCCCTCAAGGGCAGAGCCAGGGGCAGTCATGATTTGAATGGATATCCAGATGTTACCAATACCACAGGCCACTGGAGGGAAGATCTGGAGACCACAGCTGGCTCTCTCAACTGGGATTGCATGCTCTGGAAATTCAACCTTCACTAGGGCATGCTTTGGCGATATAAATTCCAGCAGAAGTTTAAGGGAAGATTCCTCGAGCCACTAATGATAGAAGTAGAAGGCAAGGGTGGCAGGCACCTATTTGTAGATGTCCTTCATGGGGAAGGTCAGAACACATCCCAAAGTTAGACCACATTCAAGGTTGAAGAAGAGAACCAGCCAACTCAAGGTGAAGGTTTCCTAAAAGTTGGAACTTGACTGCAGAATCTCCTAACCTCCAAACCCAACGTCCCTGGTCCACAGCAGCTGGATGTGAAACTGTATTTAATATGTGCAAATGCGCATTTTTCTGGAAGAAAAGTCTACAGCAAGAGAGGGCCCTTGTCCTTGTTGTGCAAGCGCTGTAACTGCCAAGCCACCACTCCAGCCCCAAGCTCTATATTTTATTACCAAAAATTAAGAATTTGTACATTAAAGTATAAATGTGGGACTTCTTCTGAAAAGACTCACAAGAACTGCTCACCGGGACCTCCATGCTGGAGAGAGGGCACTGACCCCACTCAGCCACGGTCCACACCACTCTTGTGGCCTCCCCGTTGGATGCCAAATGTCAGTCTTCGCTTATCAATGCCCTCGTGCTGTTTTTCCTCACCGGTTTATTTTTTTTCATTTACCTGCTCCCTCTGGCTTTTGCATTTAGAAGCCCTGATCTGAGCTCTTAATAGATGCTCAAGAGGCACCTGATTTCAAAAAGGTCAATGAAACTAAGACCTCTCCCAGCTAAAAACAAAAACTAAACAAACAAACAACAACAAAAAAAACCCAGCAACTAAACAAAGACTTCTTAACAATCTGGTTGAGACTAACCTCCCCCAACCCGAAAGCAGCAGACCACCCTCTGAGTGATGTGTTCATGCCCTTTGTCCAAAAATGTATTTGTGATTGGGCAAGCTTATCTTTTGATAGTTATAACCCGCCCCCCACAAAGTTATCCAGAAATCACTGAAACTCCTTCCTGTAGTCTCTGCTAGAGACCGCTCAGATGATAATGCTGTAAATGAAAGCTATGCCAATTTTTGGGAAATCCTTTTCTTTATGGCCTTGAGAACTGTCTTTGAATACAGACAAATCAAAAAGAGTTCTCGTGCTGAGGTCCCCTTTCTGAAGTCAAAACCAGGTGTGTGTGTGTATGTGTGTGTGTGTGTGTGTGTGTGTTTAAAGGGTCTTACGTATGTCTTTGCATGGAGGCAAGGGGAATCAGGCGAGTCACTCAGCCAATTTCCGAAATGAGACTCACAGATGCGCATTCCCTCACAGCTGTAGACCTGAGGACCCAGAGGGCTGCCTTGGTCCTTAGAAGGCACCAGTGCTGTTATGCTGGAACCTAGCAGGCAAGCACAGAGCACAGGGGGAAAAAAATAAGAGCAGAGGAATAAAGGAAAAAGAATCTTGGGCAAGACGCTCTGTCTGGCAAAAAAACAAAAGGGAAACACATAACACGTGGGTCTTAAATATCTTGGGGGTGAAATTGATGTGATTTTAAAACAGCACAGTTTCACAATTCCACCTGTACACAAGATGCTCCCTTGCTGGGCAACAGCCAACTGCTACAGCCCCGTTTGTATTTGCACCCAAGTGGAGAATTCATTCCGGAGCTACAGGAAAGGGAATGGATGCCCTGGAATCCAAAGGGAATGGATGCCCTGGAATCCACTGAAAGTCTCTCCTGATGACTCTATGGTGAAGAACACAGTTATTAGCCAGAGGCGCACTCAGTGTGAGGCTTGGCAGCCCGTCTGGTCAGTTAATGTATCTTATCTTTGAAATGGGGATAATAATAGAAACTGCCTGATCACATGGATGAGCAGATTAAATGAGATGATACCGGGGAAGAGTTTAGTGAGGTGCTATAGGAAATCAGGGGAAGAAGCTTGAGCTGCTCTCTTAGGTTGGGCTTCCCCAACCTTGGGAATCTGAGTGTAAGAACAGTCTGATAGTTTGACTCCATGATTTTTCACCTTTATAACTGTGAAAGTGATAGGCATTCAGAAGAAACCTTACTGTGATGTTTGGCAGGTGAGATATATTAAATGCATTTGCAGCTTACAGTGGGTTTATTGGGATGTAACCCCATCATAAGTCAAGAAGCATCTGTCATTGATTTGGGAAGGGACCCATGTCACACAAATAGGGAAGTAAGGGACTGAGACAGCAAAAAGCAAGAGGTTACCACCATGAGCAGATGAGTCTTACCCCCACTTGTTCCCCCCTGAAGGATGTGGGGCTGCTTGCATCCCCCACTGGTGTGGGACTTCTCTCAGGGATGTCTTGCTTGTCCCTGCTTAGTCTCAGGGCAAAGAGCCACAGGTGCTTGCAGTGGGAACTTCAAGCCCCGAGGGGTAATGGGCAGGCAAGGACAGCATCTGCTAAACTTGCTCTATGTGATTCCTTTGCTGGAGAGAACAGAGCTGAACCTTGGAGCCACCCAGACCTGAGCTTATATTCATCGCTGCCTTTTACTAGATAGGAGACCCTCTTAGCCTCTCCGTGCCTCAGTTTCTCCATCTCTCAAAGTAGGAACAACTCTCTGGCATTGCCACATTAATTCTGAAGATTAAGTGTGACAAAGGCCATGAAGAGATAGTCACATTGTAGATGCTCAAGCAATGTGCACCTTCTTACTTGCCAGTGAGATTTGGTTTTGTTTTTCCCCCTTTCCCACAATCCTTGTTCTGTTTCTATTCTCAGAGTAAGCCCAGGTTGACACCAGAACGTCTTTTCAGATGAGCAGGGACACACTGACATCCAAACTAGTGTTTGCCACCAAGGTGACTTCAGAGTGACATGTTGTCCTGTTGCAAAGGTCTCTCTAGCTATGTATTACCATTCTGTTTCCCCTTTAGCCTCCAGCACCCTCAATCTGTGACTTTCTTCAGATCCAGAAAGGGAGGAATAAGTGTCCAGCCTAGCAGAGGGCCTGCCAGGAGCAAAATCCCAATAGGAAGAATTATCGACCCCTGCAGCTCCCCAGCAGTCCCTGCCCTTGGCAGGCCTGGGTCTGAAGTCTGGGTGGGGCAGATCTGGGGGCTTCTGCTGAGTGTGACTGTATGAGATGGGATTGACCTTGAAAGAAAAAAAATATAAAATGCACAGTTAAATTTCAATTTCAGTTAAACAATGAATGTCCTGTGGGTCATACTTATATTAAAATGTTAGTCATTTATCTGAAATGTAAATTTAACTGAGCACCTTGTATTTTAATTTGTTAGATCTGGCAACCCTAGTTTGAGGAGAAACAGAAACAAACCTCCTGGGTGTTACGGATTAGAGATCAGCAAAACTGACCACCCAGTCAGGCCTGCCGGCCATGAAGTGAAGAATGGCCACCTGCTCCCAGTTGGTCTCACCTGGGCCATTACTCCAGGGCCTGTAAACCCCTCATTAGAGTTACTTTAGCCTTATGACATTGTTAAATTATGCAGTGGAATTACAGAGTCACTCTCATTATATTTACATGTGCAAAGAAAATAATTTCTTCATTCTTAGACATCTCCACTCAGAGGGGTCCAGGGGCACACAGACTAGTTGACGAAATGTTTGTGTCTTGGGTTGGGGTTTCCCCAGAAGCAGAGCTGGAGACCAGGATTCAGGGACATATGTGGCGTAATGAGAAAAGCAGAAGCGGGCAGGGAAAGAGCTGAGGAGTGTCAGGTGGAATCAGCTTCTGACTGATCCCATGGGGCACTCTGGAGTGGGAATAGTGCCAGAGTTAGCCTCACCGAGTGACAAGGGGACTGGGCTATTGTGCCTCTGTGTGTGTAGGCCATTAGCTGCCTTTGGCCAGGGGGCTGTCCTCCCAGCCTCCCAGGTGTCTCCAGGTGTGGCAGCTTCCATTTCTGTTTCCAAGGCAACGCTCCTCTGCAGCAAGGTTAATGGCAGCACCTGCAGCAGCTGGGGATGGATGCACCTGCTAGGCAGGGGCACCTGGGCATGGTGCCTGCAGCACCCACTACACTGCCTGAAGAGTTGTACAGTGTGAATACATAATCAGCTTCTGTCCATGCTTCCTTAAAGAGGCTCCACTGGGAGATGTGGTCTCCTCAGGAACAGTTCTGCCCTCTTGGGTCCTCCCTAAGGAGCAATATGGCTCCAGGGTGTGGGTGGGGATAGGCACTTACTGTGTCTTTGTAGCAGTGGAGAGAGGGGACTTTTGAATACTGATGGAGACTGCAGGACAATGGCCTGATCCCTGTGTCCCTGTCACTGCTCTGGTCTGAGGTACCTAGCTCCTTTAGGTCTCTTAGGGGTCTCTTGATCCTCACTACCCCCTGCAGCCTTTGGCCTGTGGGTGGTAAGGATCCCATTCATGGAACTTCTTCATCCTAACTCCAGGCTTCAGACCCATCAGTCCCAAAGGTGTCTCAACTTGCATTGGACATGTGAACTTTTTGGAGCAAAATCTCAAGGGCACTTCTTCAGGCTCCTCTACCTAGCCACTGCTTACTGATGAGCCTCTTCCCTGAAGACTTTAGAAATGGCCTTGCTCTTGACATCTCCTCCTAAGCCCAGGGAGATGTCAAGTTTCTATGCCCTGCCAACATTCCAGAACTTCCTTTCTGCAATCCAACATACCTGCCATGGCCTGCCACTTCTGAACTTGTGTCCCAGAGAGGGAAGAGGGAAGGTCAAGACACCTGCTGTTGTTACCTGCTTCCAACATATTTATCCTTTCTCCTCCTTCTTCCCTGGGAGGGTGATATGAAATAGGGGTGAGCTTTCCCCTTCTTTCTAGAGTTCACAAAGCAGGAAAAGTAGACCCTTCCTTTGTTTCTTCTGAGGACTCTTCCACTTTCTGGGATGATGCTGCTCCCTCCTTCTCTTTGGGACTGTCATGACAGAGTGGTGAGGATCCAAAATGCTCTATTCACGAAGAGCTGTAAATTAAGAGATTTAAAGGTATATCTATTATAGCACACCCACATTCATAGCATCACTATTCACAGTAGCCACACCCATGAACGGATAAGCAAAATGTTGCCTGCCCTGCATATCTGCGGGTTCTGAAACCCAAGATTCAAAATATTTTTAAAATGCAATGAATCCCACTGTTATATATAATCATCAAACACCAATAAAAATAAAATATGAACAGAAGAATTTTAAATTGCATCTACACTGAACATGTGCAGATTTTTAATATTCCTTAAATGATATAGTACACACAACATTGATATTATATTAAGTACTAAAAGTATTATAGAGATGATTTAAACATATAGAAAGATGTGTGTAGGTTATATGCAAATGCTACTGCATTTTACATAAGGGACTTGAGCTTCCGTGGATATTGGTATCCATGCCAGGGGTCTTAGAACTGACAGACAACTCTATATACATATGGTGAAATATTATTCAGCTTTAAAAAGGAAACGAGGGGCTGGAATGGAGGCTCAGCACTTATGGTACTTGCCTGGCGTAAGCGAGTGCGGGAGTTCAAACCCCAGCACCACGTACACAAAGAAATCTCGGAGCAACGAGAGCTAAACAAAAAACTAAATAAGGTTGATTCTCTCTTTCTCTCTCTCACTGTCCCTGTCTTTAAAATAAGTAAATAAATAAATAAAAAGGAAACAAATTGGGCTGGGGATGTAGGTCATTGGTAGAGTACTTGCCTAGCAATGTGAGGTCCTGGGTTCAATTCCCACTCTGAAAATAAACAAATAAATAAATAAATGGAGATAAATCCCATCACCTGTTATAGCAGGAGTGAACCTTGAGGACTTTACATTAAGTGAACTAAGCTAATCACAGTAAGGCAAATACCATGTAATTATACATAGGACTTACCTAGAGTAGGCAAATTCACATACACAGAAAGTGGTTGTTAAGAGACTGGGAGAAGGGGAAGAAGGGAGTTGTTTACTAGGTATGAAAAAGGAGTAATGCACAATGTGCATATAATTAACATTACTGAACTGTACACTTAAAAATGGTTATAATGATTAATTTTATGTTGTACATGTTACCAGAATTAAAAATAGTGAAAGCATATTCATTTCTTGTCCATGGAGGATAAACTAAAGCATTTATCCATTCTTTATATGACTAATTAAATCAGTTCCTGATCATTTGCAAAGAACAGGACCAAAAAGGGAGGGAATATTTTCTTGAAAGAAAGATGCAACCAGAAACAGAATCACTCCCCAGACAACTAGTCCAACTAGATAGGACTTCACCAAAAAAGGACAATTATGGACATGTTTTGCTTAAGGATGGGAGCACTTTCTGAGAAATGCTCTGTTGGGCCATTTCACGATCGTGTGAATGTCTGAGAGTGTGCCTGCACTCACCTAAATGGCCTACGTCAATCACATCATGTGGCTCTCAGTGCGATCAAGAGACGGTAGATGAGATGTGTGAGGTGCTGTGGGCATAACAGTATATAAGTCAGCTCTGCTTTACTACAACAGATTACCTGAGGCAGCCCACTTTGTAAGAGAAGAGGTTTAGTTAACTCACAGTTTTGGAGACTGAAGGTCCAGGCTCTAGCTCTGGCAAGGGACCCATGACTGATGGAAGATAGTGGAGCACAGGCAGATGAAGGATCACGTGGAAAACCAGAAAGCAGGGAGAACTGGGTGAAGCTAAACTCGGACTTTGTCGACAACCCTCTCTTGAGAATTACCAAAGATCCCATAAGAAGCACCTTGCGGAAAGACCTCCCAACTCACCATCTCCTAACAGTGCCATCCTGAGAACCAAATCATCAATCACAGTGGACACTTGAGGGACACGCAGACCACACCCAAACCACAGCACGTACAATATGATTTTACAGTGGACTTTTTTAATAAGTAGAAATACACTCTAAAATAATAATAAATAGCATAGCATGGTAAATACGTAAAACAGTAACTGTGGTTTATTATCATTATCAAGGATTATGCTCTGTCCATAATTGTATGTGCTGTGCTATTATATGACTGGCGGTTCCTCAGGTTCACCACAAACACATAAGGAATGCATTGCTCAATGACAATAAGACAATTCTGCTGACATCACTAGGTAATAGGAATTACTCTGCTCCATTTTAATTTTTTTCTTTTTTTCATTTTTGGCATTGGGGACTGAACCAAGGGGTGCTTACCCACTAGGCCACATCCCTAGTCCAATTTTTATGTTTTATTTTGGGATAGCATCTCACTAAGTTATTTAGGGGGCCTCACTAAGTATCTGAGGCTGACTTTAAATTCAAGATCCTTCTGCCTCAGTCTCCCAAGTTGCTGGGATTATAGGCATGCATCACCATGCCTGGCTTCTGCTCCATTGTAATCTTACAGTGAGACCAGTTGTATATACTGTCCATCAATGACCAAATCACCATTATGCAGTGTATAATTGTATAGCAGATAATCCAAAAGTGAGGGGGGAGACTTGGAGTTATGGGACAAGAGCGGTAGCGTGTGAATGGGCTGGAGGACAAGTGGCTTCTTTTCCATTACAGGTTGTCTTGTATAGGTTGTCAGGCACAGTGATCTTGGTATAATACTATCAAACCTTTTTCAAAACTGTTGTGGATAAAATTTTTGAGGAGTTCAGATTTTTTTCCTTTACTTTGAGGAAAGCAATAGAGTACCTATTCTGTGTATCCCAGACATTCCCAGTGGAGTCTGGCTCAACACCCTGTAAACAGACCCATTAATATTCCTGTGGTGAAATGTATAAGTATTCACACTAAATGGGATAATAAAGACCATAAATAGTCTATGTCAGTTCAGGCCAGATTTGGCTGCTCAACATGTACCCCTCACCAAAAGAAAAACAAAAGCAAAAATCTTCTAGATTTTAGAAACTTTGGATTTAAATATGGTAGAATAGGGGTTATGAACCTGTGTGAATTTTGTGCCATCTGAAGACTGTAAACTAAACTAAAGAGACAAAATGTTGGAAGGAATGAGGAGGATGAGTTCTGATATATTCAGCACTCTGATTCTTTGAATATGAAACAGAGGTGGCTGACTCAAGGTCACCGAGCTGGTAGTGGGCAGAGCTGAGATCAGACTCAAGTCTCCTACCCCAACCCAGCCATCCCATCAGGAATTAGCAGTGACCTTCAGACCTGGTTTGCCTTAAAGGAGAGCCTGGGATCAGTGAACTTGACCCACACTCTCCTTCTTATTTCCCTGAAGAGGGGAGTCCTTGCCTCTGGAAAAGTCCTTCTTTTCCACCTGGTATAACCACTGATGGACTGATTAAATTTTCTTTGTTAGAGGCATCTTCAGAAGACCTTGTCCTACTGGCTCATAGATTTAACTGCTGGCCTTGCATATAGAAAATGCACAGTGAAGCTCTGGGGATCACTGCATTTATTTGGTTCTTTATCACTTGACAATCAAGAAAAAGATCTAGAACTAAAGAATCATGTGTAAGCCAACACAGAGCAGAGGAATAAAAGATCCTGTTTTCCTTTATGGAAATAGAACTAAGGGAAGGGAAGGCAAACATTACCTTTATTTTTTAAAGTTAAGTATTAATGATCGTTGAAAAACAATTTCTTGTGTTCCTGATGCGTAAGCCATAGGACTGATCCCATCCAAGGTCTCTGGGTGGAATGCGGATGCCTCTGTGTCTAGCACAGAGCTTGGGCATTAAAGTAGGCACTCCATAACCTTTGTTGAATGGGTGAGTGAATGAATGAATATGGGAGGGGGATTCTATTAATTAAGGCTCTTTGATATAAATGATATGGTCCCAACTTAAATTCAAGTAAGAAAAAAAAAGCCTGTCTTGCTTATTTTGTCTAATATAATTGAAAAATCCAGGGGCAGATGTCTTTAGGCAAGGCTAGATCAGGCATGCAAATGATTATGGGGGAACCCATCCCTTTCCTTCTCTCAGAGCTGCTTTCCTCCGTGTTGACTTCTTTCTCAGGTGGGTTCTCCACAGGCAGTGCCAAGAAGGCTGCCAGCAGGCTCAGACCCCACCAGCTGAGCAATCCTCACAGAGAAAGTAACTTACATGGCCTGAGAAGGTGAGGTGTGGTCATCAACCAGCCCCAGGACATCAGACTAAGCATGGGTTACTCTGAAAGGTAGTTCTTGAGTTGACCTTATAAAGTGGGGTCCTTCAGAAGCTCTTGAGACTATGAGCTTCATTGTCCAAAGAACGGCTTTTCTCCTAATATGAGTTCAGCTTTCAGTGTCTCTTCAGACCCTTCACAGCTTAAGAGGACGGTGACTCCAAGGAGCTGGACCTCAATGTCACAGGAACATTACTACTCTTCTTTCTAATTTTTTTCTCTGTGCAACACTGGTCATTTGTAGGTTGAAAGTTATCTAAGTTTAACTAATAAACTCACCAAAGTTGAAATTTCACATAAGGTGGGGGAACCGTAACTGTGAAGGTGGGGGAGAAGTGAAGGAGGCAGGGAAGGGGGAGGGAGGAAAAAGGGAGGTTATCAACACAGCTGGGAACACTGGACTCCCATGAGAAGCCTAACCGCACAGGCAGGCAGAGAAACTCAGAAATTTCAAAAATTAATATACAAGTATGCGTTCATTTCCAATTATAGCATAGGGGTATTACAGAAGAGACATGAGATCAACAAAAAGACTGGTCATCTGAAGAAAAAAGCTGTAGCTTTGAAGATTAGGGGCAGAGATATAGAGAGCCAGGAAGTGCTGTGGACAGGTAGACAGGCAGTATTCCCTCAGATCCCGATGGGGTGAGAAGACTGCGTATGTCCTCAGTCCATCCAGTCCAGGCGCCATCAGTACAGGCCACCCATCTTCAGGGAGGGCATGCAGATCGCCTCTGTAGTGACAGCCCTGAGATCATCCTCATCCTGGTTCCCTCCTCTTCCTCAGTGCTATAAGACTGTGGTGTTTTGGTGGGTCTAGGGGGGGATCCTGAATGTCCCCATGAATCTGCTTGGTATATGACACATATTTGTATCTTTGAGGATTTGGCTATATATTAACACAATTTTTTTAAAAGGTGTGAATATTTTAAGAATATTAAGAGTTTTTGTTTGTTTAGTTTGGGTTTTTCGTTTCTCTTTTTCTTTTTTGTAATGGGGATTGAACAATTTTACAACTGAACCACATCTCCAGTCCTTTTCTTTTTTTTAATTTTTAATTTTGAGATGGAGTCTTGCTAAGTTGCTGAAGCTGGCCTCAAATTTGTGAGCCTCCTGCTATTAAGTTTTAAAATTAAAATAGAAGAAATGTAAGCACTGAGAAAAAGAAACAAATATCATTAGAAGGTGAGGGAGGTGTTAATTCATGCTAGTTTTTCTATCTGATCATTATGTTTAGCTTAGAGCTTCCTAGTAGACTAAATAAAAAGGCAAGTAGTATGTTTACAAATTCTTTTTATCATAAAGATTAGAAATATACCAATTTTTAAAGTTATACTTTTCCCTTGGCATTAAATTCCGTAAGAAATACACCTTGAAAAATATTTTATAAAACAAAATGCTTCTTGTAGCATTCTCAACTATGTTATCACACACATAGGTTTTTCCCCTCTGTAGTATTTGTTATAACAATCCTCGCTAAAGGGCCAGGGTAAAATACGAAGTTTAAGTATTAACATCTTAGTTCTCATGCCATATGTGCCCAAATATAAAGCAACGAAAATAAAATAATTCCTCATTTTCTCAGAATGAAAATCCCCAAAAATGATTTTTGGCCATTCAAATATATAAACTTTTAGGTGTATAAATAAAATAGTCTAACTTTTAGAGATATAGATAGAATGTTCATACATATACTAATTAATTTCAAAACTTAGTTATATACACTTCTTTAAAAAAAGAGAGATTATATCCATTGATTACTAATGTTTTGATAATGTTTCCCCCTCAACTGTATCTCTATATACTTCTAATAAAAAAAATTTAAAAAAAAGAGAGAGAAAAGGGCAGTGAGAGAGACAGACAGAAAGAATCCATTTTTTATTTAGTTTTTCATGTGGCTTTCATTACTCCGACACCCTAGTTATATACACTTCAAATGACAGATTACACAAAATATTTAGAAATATTTCACTTTTTCCATTCACATTTCAAGAAAACAATAGTATTCTAATGACACTCACTTTTTGTGGAATCTCATACAATCTCGAGGGAATAAAGACTTCACTTCTAGCTAATGATGGTTATGGAGAGACATCACTTCTAAATACCTGTATAATTCCTCCACTCAAATTGCATCCTAAGCTCCAAATATTCATATGCATGGCATTTGAGCAGTCCCCCCACCCCATTTATCTGAAAGGGGTGTATTTGTGACCACCTCTTCATAAAGATCTAGCATACAGCTTTCTAAAATGACCTTTAAAGAATGTCAGACATTTGCAGCTGAGACTTCATTTCATGATTCTTTGGGAATTGTGATTAAATTCTGTTGACTCCTTGATTCCTTATCTAAGCAGGTGATTCTCTAAGCATCTAAAGCAGAATTGATGGAGGTCATTCCCAGCCATTGTATCCTCCCCCAGCAATATTTTGTGGTGCTGAGTAAAGCAACTGAAAGAATACCTTGTGACATGGGAATCTTTTACTGGGTGGGAGTATATTGAGGCCTTTGCAGTGACTCTGTCCTATCATAGCCCAGTGCTTAATCTCACAGTTCAGTTAATCCTGAAGCTCACTCGGGAAATACTGTATGCTGTAGAAGAGGGATGATCCATCCTGGGAGATGGCATACTTTATAGGTACATGGTCTTGAGCAGGTCAGTTAAATTCTTGGGCCTTGGTTTTCTGATAGGTGAAACAGTGGTGGGCAGGTTAGGCTAGAGCAGAGATAGGTTCTGGGGGAACAGTAGGGGTGTTGGGGTTGGTGACCTCACTAATTCCCTGTTCAACAGAATAATTCTCTGCTTTGATCTTTTTGATATAAATGGATTCCAGGTAAAATTCCCTTTAAAGTAAAGAAATCTTTTTAAATTACACTCCCCCAAAAGGAGCAGGTTGTTACTGAGGTCTGCCTGCTCAGAATTGTTCTGACTTCAAAGCCATTGGGGATTCTTATTGATGGCTAATGGGGACCTAATGCACCTGGAAATTTTTTTTTTAAGAGAGAAGGACACTGAGAGAGAGAGAGACAGACAGACAGAATCAATTTTATTTAGTTTTTCATGTGGCCTCCGGTGCTACAACACTTTGCAGTGTACGTGGTGCTAGGGTTCGAACCCGTGTACTTGTCCCTGCCAGGTAAGCACTGTAACTGCTGAGCCACCACTCCAGCCTGCACTTGGAAATTTTGAGAGGGTAGATATAGCTGGGAGTTGGGGAGTATATGTCATATGGCAACACAAACCTACAGACCCTGCATAAAATCCCACTTAGCTGGGATCCTATCATCCTAGCAAACTTAGCATCCTTGCTCAAAATTTTGTGAAAAAAGAGGCAAATGGAAGAGAAGCATTGATTCCCAAATTTTGCACCATATTAGAAATCACTAAGGGAGTACTTTAAAATTCTGATGTCTAGGCCATGCCCCTTGCTAATCTAATCAAATTCTGGAGGAAGGATCAAGCATCAGTAATTTGTAAATTTCCCCATGTGAATCTAATGTGCTGTCAAATTTAAGCCAAATGCAAAAGAGTATGGTGATTCCTCAAAAAAACTTAAAAATAGAATTACCATATGATACAGAAATTCCACTTCAGGCTATATATCCAAACAAAACAGAGTTTCAAAGAGATATTTATGTACATGTTCATGGCAGTATTATTTGCAATAGCCAAAAGTTGGGAGCAACCCAGGTGTCTGTTAGCAGATGAAAAATAAGGAATATTATATATATATATATACATATATATAGATATATGTATATATATATGATGGAATATTATTCAGCCTTAAAAAGGATACATGCTACAACGTGGATGAAACTTGGGGACTTGATGCTAAATAAAATTGGTCAAAGGAATGATTTTTTCATATGTGATGCTAAGGATTAAACCCAGTGTCTCATACATGCTAAGCAGGTACTCTATCACTGAGCTACAGCACAGCCCTCCTCCTCACCAAAAGTATTACATGATTCCATTTATATGACATACCTAGATGAGTCAAATTCATAGGGATAGAAAGTAGAAAGGTGTGGATGTCAGGGGCTGGGGAAGGGAGAGATGGAAAGTTAGTATTTAATAGGTTTGGAGTTTCCATTTTGCAAAATGAAGAGAGCTCTGGAGACAGTTTGCACAACAATGTGAACACACTTCGCACTATTGAACTGTGTGCTCAAAAATAGTTAAGAGGGTAAATTTTATGTTGTGTGGTTTAATATAATTAATAAATAATATGAAAGGAATAAGTGGTAGTATGTAGTGACTTGCTAGTCAAGGTGTGATCAGCAGCACCAGCATCTCCATGGAGCTGGCTAGAAATGCATCAAATACGTCCCACTCTGGGTCTGCTGGGTCAGGAGCTGCATTTTTTAAACAAGAACCCCTGAAGAGCTCCCTGCACACAGTAGGCTATGAGAAGCCCTAATTGTAATGAACTACTAGACCAGGGTTTAGAAAATGTTGCAGACACTGTCCTCCTACACACCATCCATGTTCCTGCTTCCTTCCTTCCTTCCTTTCAGAATCGCACATCCCCTCGGTAGCCATATGCTTAAGGATGCTCATCCATCCTTTTCTGGTGAGTCAACTCCCCAGTTGGTCAGCAACTGAGTTATGCATGGGCACCGTTACCTGGTTCTGGCACAAAACTAAGGAAAATTCTGCTGAAGAGTTTTAAGGAAAGGTTGCTTTTTTTTTTTTTTTTAAAGAGAGAAGGACAGTGAGAGAGACAGAGTCAATTTTTATTTAGTTTTTCATATGGTTTTCATTGCTCTGATACTTAGCTGTGTACGTGAGAGCTGGGGTTTGAACCCATGTACTCGGGCATGCCAGGCAAGCACGATAACCACCGAGCCACTGCTCCAGACCCTAGGATGCCTCTTCTTAAGAATTCCCAAGAAGAAATGGCACCTCCTTTGCCTTAGACATTTTCATGTTGAAATGGGATCTGAGCAAATTCTGTTGTACCTTGGACCTCAGGGAGCAGCTAATCCCGCCGTCCTTGATAACACAGAGCCGCTGACTGACAAAATCCTGGGTCCGTGTTGTCCAAAGGTTTCTGGTTACGTGAGATTAGAGATGTGCTTGCTGTTTCAGACCATCTGAGTCAGAATTTTCTATTACTTGTAGCCCAGGGTCTCTCAACCTCAACACTATTGACATTTAAGGCCAAATAATTCTTGTTTGTGGGGACTGCCCTGTGCATTGTAAGAAGCCTGGCAGTATCCCTGGATTCTGCTCACTAGATGCCAATGCCACCTCCTCTTCCCCCAACCAAGAATGTCTCCAGACATTGCCCAATTCTTCCTGGGGGGTCAAATCACCTCCAGTTGAGAACCTCTCTTAGAGCCAAATTCATCCTCAAGAATGTGAAGATCTTTTTTTGCGGGGGGATCCCTTAAACTGCTATGGAGTCTTCGGAAGGTACAAATCACAGCCCATCTCCCCCAAAGGTATTTGAGGGATCCAAGCAAGTCCAGTGTGAGAAAAGCAAACACACACAAGGTGTTACAAGCCATTACCCGTCTTTGATGTGGTTGTGCATTGATAACAATGTTGTAGTTTCCATTTATTCTTTAAAAGTTTAAAAGGCAGAGCTATTTGACTTAACAGATGGCCAGCATAGATAGTGGGTGGAATTTTCCCTCAGCAAAATTGGTGTGGCTGGTAAGATTTCCAGGTTATTCCTCATTCAGAAACCCTGGGTTTGTGCCAGCCTGGCCCTGAGTGGGGCCACCAATCCCAATTTGTCATCCCATGATGCCTTGGATACTGAAGAGTTTACCAGTTATTGGTGGGGTTAAACACACTTTTGTATTTAGGAAATCTATTTTCACAGACGAAGGCAGATCAATGCACTCTACATAACAAAGCAGTTACAATTCACACATCTGTGTCTCTGAGAACCTCAGCATCAGATACCCTGAAGAAATCTCCTGTCTTATGTTTCCCTTCCTAGAATTCAGCAGCACATTCAGACCACACTTCTCAGAAGCCCCCTGACTTCTACACTCAGTGCCTTTGGATCCATCTTTTCGCACAGAGCTTAATTCCATCAGAAGTGTTCCAAAACGTCCCGTAGAACAAGAAGGCTTACGAGAAGAGATCTACTCTTCAGAAAGGTCTGGAGGAGGATTGGGAGGGCGGGGACAGGAAGTTGGACAAGTATTGTGAAAAGGAGGCTTTGAATGCATTTGATCATTTATGCCTAGTGTTTACCATGTGCCAGGCGCAGTCCTAGACGTTGGGGCTGGGATTGGAGTGGGGTTGAGGTTGGGGAGAGGCCATGAGGAGGCAGTCACAGCCCTTGGAGGATCTCATAAGTTCCTAGGCAGTATGTGGTAGAAGTTGGGTTGCCATTCTAACATAATCCCCTGTGAAGCTATGGGGTAACCATCCCCAGTAACATGGTAACTATCCCAATTTTTGTCCCATCATCCCTGCCTCTGCAGCCCATGAGCTTTCTGAACCCAGAGGTAGGTCACGTAGATCAAACCATAATTTTTGTTTTAGGGGTTAATATATGACAATTTGGACTAGAAACAACATTGGTTGGTGACTTGTAAGGAAAGAGAGCTCTGTGTTTTCCTTTGAGGGAGGGAAGTATGGCTTACAAAAGCAATGGCAGGTGCTGGTTCAGCCTGCTCCATGAAGGAATTAAGCTGAGGATTGAGCTGATATGTAAAGGAAGTTGAATTAAGAGAATTACAAGGTAATTTAGCTGGACTCTTCATTAAACCACATCTAATCTCCTCTGGACTTCTTGGTAACATGTGCTACTAAATACCATCTTCTTTTCTAATCACTTTACACTGGACTTCCTGTTATTAAGTCATAAACTGTTTAAGCTGACACAGAATTTGGTACCAGGGATGCTACAATGGACAAACCCCAAATGTGGGATTGGTTGAAGAGAGATGTTCAGGCAGAGTGCAGGAAGGATGCCTTTAATCAAAGTAGGAAGATGGTGCACTTCTCCCAGCAAAATGGACATCCTGAGAAACAGATCTTATGCTATGGAGTCCACATCATGTGGAGATCCTACAGGAAATACTCAGGATGCTGGCTATCACCGGCAGTCTTCATTAGGGTCCTCCGAGTCTCAAATTAAGGAGAAAGGTAGCCCATTTGAAAATGAAGGAAGAAAGAAAATACAGCATTTCTAAAAGAAGTTTCAGCATGTTTATCATTCTAAAGTGACAGGAAATTGATAAACCAGTCCCTACAAGGTTGGAAAAGCTGTTTATCTGGTTAAAATTAGAACACAGGCAACAATGGGTGACCTAACAGGAGAAAAGACTTGGGGCTCTGGAAAAATATTCCCCTCCATTTCCAGGCCTCTCCCAAGCATCTCATCTTAAGGGCATCAAACCCAACAAAGGGGACAGTTGACTTGTGAAGATACAGTTGGGTTACCGCTCCAGGGACCCTCCTCCAGGGATAAGGAGCAAATTTGGGACCCTCCCCATTTCACAGAAAAAGGAAGATGCCATTAATCTGAGGAGCAGGCAGGAGGGTTTAGCACAGAGACCAATTGATACTTTGAGGATTCCAACCTAAGAAGATCTCCAGCTCTTAACAGCAGCCTATGGATTTGAACACAAGAAATGGATTCAATTCTTAAGGAAGCTGAGTTGCCAAGAAAAGTGACCAACTATGGCCTAAGATTGCTCATCCCCCAGGCAATCCCTGAACTTGTACCCATCAGAAGTGTGTGCTCAAATCCTGACAAACTCGATGCCCACTCCAGTGCTAGCAGGGCAGTGCAGTGAGTGGAAGATCCACCCAAACCCAGAACTGGGGGTCTGAACAAGGAACTTGCTTTCCCATCAGGTCAAAGAAATCCTCAATATTCCCATCCAGAAAAATAGTGTGTGTACGTACTATTGACCAGTGACCACTGAATATGTTCCCCGTTCTCTCCTCTCTGAGGAGAAATTCTTATTGCAGATGTTTTTGGCTATTTTCTTTCCATCATTGTTGGCTCCGTTGATGGTGATGAACTTTGGAATTCAGTTCTTAGGTTACCTCCAGGCGGGACAAAGCGTGAGATGTTCCTCCCTGCACAATATGACCTTGAATTGGAATCTACTCGCTGGATGAATCGCAGGGTTGCACTCTTTGTGGGAGGGAGTGAATCTACTTTGGCCAATATAGGTATTTCTGATGAATATGTAAGGAAAAAGGAGTTATAAGGATATTGGATTGGATGGCCAGAGGTGGAGTTTAGGTGGGACATTATGGTTATGGCTTTAACACTCATATCCCCTTCTCTGGGTAGTAGTCCTGATTTTTTTCAGGTAACTATCCTGAACTCAGCTTATATGGTTTAGGGAAAGCTAGCTCCATTCCCAGATCCAGGTCTTAGACATTAGGCTGACAGTAAGCTCACACTAGGGACCCCAAGCAGATCTTAGAGACTGAATGATGCCCGCCTGTGCTTGGACCTTCTGAAAGATGAGTTTTCTCTCTTTTATTCCTTTTGGGGTGGCATTTTTGAGTGTTAGAGTAGTCATTCTCCCATCATAAGGGAACCAACCAAGGAGGGAAAGTCAAAAGAATCTTAGAGAATTGGAACTTCAACCTTGATTGTACCATATTTCACCTTCAGCCCTGGACATCTAGTGATATCACATCAGTTTGAAGAATTTTCTAGTACTTAACAACCAAACAAATAACTATGATGGAGTATGATAAAGGCTAAAATAAAAGCATAACAAAAGTGATGGGTGGTTAAAAAAGAAGGAAGGTTAATTAGCAAGTGACTTTTTAAGCATATAGGGTGGGAAGAGTTGGTAAGGAACATAGTATGATTTTTACCATGAAGTGTACACTTTTCATGGGGGCTTTAGTTGACTCATTGCAGTCATCATTACATGACTTTTTGCCCATCCAGGAGGGAATGGCAGGGTAAAGCCCTCAGCGCAGGTCACAGTACCTGGCATTCAAAAGTTCCCGATAAATGTTGGATGAGGGAAGGAAGTCTACCATCTGTTGCCCCCAGTCCCTTAATAGATTGAGGGAGCTCCCCAATGTCCACTCATACTGTGAGCAGTCAGGCATCTCCTAATTCTTTCTCTTCCTCATTGCTGTTGCAGAAGATGGATCACATGTCTCCCAGGCTGAGAGCCTTCCTCTCTGAACCCATTGGAGAAAAGGATGTTGGCTGGGTGGATGGGGTCAGCCGTGAGCTTGCCATCAATCTGGTTACCAAAGGGTTCAACAAGGTAATTTGGTTTTTCTTCTTCAACTTTTCATCTCAACCTCTCCTCCCCCAGTCCTGCCAGATGGCAGTCCCTGCCATGTGTCCTTCAGACAGGCCATCAGAGAGCAAAGCTGCCACTTGGCAAGGTGCCACATGCTTCCGTGTTACTGACCCCACATGCTTAAGAAGGCTCAAAGGCTTGTAGGTGATGAGCAAATAGAATTGCTTTAGCTCAGAGCAGCAGGGCTGGCCAATATTTTCTAGGTGTCCAAATACCTGGGGCTTGATAGAAGTGGGCTCACCTCCAGACACTGGGGCACAGCTGTCAGGATGCATGATGTGGGTGCATTCCCTGCTCCCATGAAAGGGCCTATGGGACTTCACTTGCCCCTGTCAGGAGCACCAGCACAGCAAAAGCAGGTGGAGAACCAACAACCCGTGCTACACCAGAGTCAGGGGATGTGAGTGATACTAAGATGTCATTTCCAAGCCAAAAATGACCTCAAGATATCCTGTGGAATTGGAATGTAGAAGTCTCATTTTCATTCCTTCAACAAAATGCCTGAGTCTGGGTACTTACAAAGAAAATAGTTTTATTTAGCTTGCTGTTTGGGAGATTGAAAGTCCAAAGTTGGACCATGTGTTTGGCATCTGGTGAGGGTCCTCTGGCCACATCACAACATGGCACATGATATCATGTCAGGAACTGTGAAAGAAGGAGCAATCACATATAAAACAAGAAACTGGATGGTGGGGAAGGTCCATTTTTATTTGCTTATTTATTTATTTATTTATTTATTGTTGCTAGGGGTGGAACCAAGGTCTCACATGTGCTAAGCATGTACTCTACCACTGAGCCACGTCCCCAGCCCCTATTCTTGCTCTATTTATAAGAATAAATCAGAAGAAGAATAAATAATAAGTTCTTGCTCTCTCAAGAACTAACCAGCATCACATGAGAACTATACTGATCCCTTCCATGGGCAATGCTCCCCCTGACCAAATCCTCTGTCACTAGGCCCTGCCTCCTAAAGTTTCCATCACCTCTACACCACCACACTGGTCATCAAGCCTCCAACACATGAATTGTTGGGGGACAAACCACATCCAGACCATAGCACTGAATATTCTATGTAGTTATTTGTTTTTATGGGACTGTGAAAAACCTGTTTGGAACATCAGGAGAGAATGGGCAAAAGTCCCAAACGAAGCAAGTATTTACAAAGGAGGCTGGGAACTCAACAGAGGCATCTACTCAACCTACTGCTGTGAATTCCCTTCAGCTTTCAAACCCAGTCTATTCTACTAGGCAGGAAGATGATACAGAAGCACTCAAAGATGCCAGGAACTACTGTCTACATGGCTGATGATTCTTTTAGTTTGCACTCAATTCCGAAGCATTGGGCCTACGGTTTTCTGACTGACACTTTGAGATGCATCAGTTGTTATATATTCTGAATCTCACCCCCATGTACTTGCCAACTTAATATCCAGCTAGGTGGTATTGCAGGAAACTAGAGCTCCACAGTTGAGGTAGATTTGATTCTTTCCTCCCTAATGCAGAAGCTTGGGCCATTCTCTGGGAGTTAGTGAAGTGGGCAAGTCTGATTAGGAGAGAAATTTTATTATTTTATTTTTTGGTACCAGTGACTGAACCCAGGGGTGCTTAACCACTGAGTGACAACCCCAGAACTTTTTTAATTTTAATTTTGAGACACAGTCTTGCTAAGTTGCTGAGGCTGACTTTGAAATTGGGATCCTCCTGCCTCAGCCTGGGATTACAGGTAGGCGCTAGCATACCTGGCAGGAGAGAAATTTTAAATGAAGCATTCTCTTTAAAAAATAAAAAAAAAAGAAATAATTGTTCCTTTTACTCTTCTATTGTGGTATGCAATGTAATCATCGGGGTGTGCATTAATATGAAAAGTTCAAATCAATGAGTTTTTAAATACAAAGATACACTTATGTACACACCACCCGAAATCAGCCATCTGACATGTTCAAAATTTTCGGCTGGGACCTGCGCTCCACTTCCTAATGCCATCCTTATTTCCAGAGTAACCACTGTTCTATAGCCTATCACTATTGATTTAATGTTTCCATAATTGTGGGATTTTACCATTGTTGCTGAGCTTTGCTTAGCATTTCAAACTTTTTATTAAGGCATAATTTACATAAGTAAATTTCACGTTTTGTATTACAAAATTCTGAGTTTTGTGTAGCTATTACACAATCAAGGCACAGAACAATCCCACTGTGCCAAAACAGTCATTCCCCTGGGTCCTGATATCCCCCACAATCCTCAGTTCCTGGAAACAACAGGTTTGTTTTCTGTGCCTTTAGTTTTGCCCTTTGCCAGTTTAATTTTATTTTAAATTGGATTATAGTTGGGATGACAGATGTGTTTAAGATAAAGGAATGGATGAATGGGTGGAAATTTTTCAGGCACCTGAGAACTTGCCTACATAGAATCAGGGGTATAGGGATTGCCCCTGTGCATCTTGGTCCATAGGCATCTGTCCCTCTTGTGGTCGTGACCTCCTGGTTGGCGCAGTGTCTAGCACGCCACTCTCAGCCCTGGGCATTTGTGGAACCATGGATTCCTGGCACTGACACTAGGGATTTCACTGTTATCCTATTTTGAGCCTCCTCATCTGTTATTGAGGTGACAGCAGCTATCTCCGCTTTATAAATGAGAAAAGAGTTAGTGACTGGACTGAGGTCCTGAATGAAGATAAGAATGACCATGAATTGTACTGTCACAAACTACACATGAAGTTCCAGGTGATTATGCCAGGCAGGGAGTGGGGGTTAGATTAAGATTTGGTAATGAGACCCTGTATCAAAACCCAGAGTCTGGATGAGCCCATAGGAGGACCCAGGAGAGGACCCAGGAGAAGACCCAGATGTGGCCCTTACAAAATGATCCCTGAGCAAGGCCAGCAGTCAGAGTATCTGGGGCAGGCAGATTCTGACAGGGCAAGGTTTTCAGATTTGGTTGATGACTATGCAGGTTCTTGTGTTTTTATTCACTGCCTATGTGGCACAGGGAGGGACATCTTTCTGGGTCTTAAGCTGTTCTCAGACTTTAGCCCTTCTCAGCCCCATTCATTTGTCTGAGTGTTCTACGACTTCTCTAGAGGTGTAGCCTGAATGAGGCAGGGCTTGGATCCTCCTTCACAGCTCTACCAGCTCCTACAACTGGTATTTTCTCCTCTGTCCCTGCCCATCCCCTTACAGGGGATGGGGTGCTGGAAGGGCACTGTGTTATATTCTTCCAACTTTCTCCAGAGCTGTGGCTAAGGCATGAACTGGTTTCCAGCTCATGGTTTAACTACAGTGGCACACAGCTATAGTTCTGGCTACTCAGGAGGCTGAGGCAGGAAGACCATTGAACCCAGAAGCTCAAAACCAGCCTGGGCAACATAGTGGATGTCATCTCAAAAACAAAACAAATAACAACAACAACAACAACAACAAAAAAAAAACAATACACCCAAGAAAATAACACCATGGATTCACCCCAAGTCTCCTCAGGAGCTCAAAAGAAATGTGACTGTCTTCTCTCTGAGTTATCTTATTTCTGCTCTTCTGTGGAACAGTCCCTTTTGGCCTGAGGACCTAGGTGCAAAATAACCACCAACCACATCTGCCTGACTTATCTGAAGATGTCCCAGAAATACAAAATACACACTTTGATGGTAAAGACTTAGTATCTCTGCTTCAAAAGAATATAAAATGTGTCATCAATAATTTTGTTATTGATTACATGTTGAAATGATAATATTTGGGGATTATGAGAGAAAATAAAATACATTCATTAGAATTCATTCCACCTGTTTCCTTCCCCCCTGTTACTTCTGTGACTTCTAGAAGATTAAATATTACCTATGTGGCTGGTTCACCTTATATATTGGACAGAACTGGTATAGTGACAGAAAGGGAAGTGGGAAAATCCATTGTGCAAGTGGTGCCAAGGCTTGCTACAGCCTTACTCAAGCTCTCTGTTATATTCCTGACCCCTCCACCCTCATCCCACCCACTGCCACCCCTGCTCTAGCACCAAACTGTGAACCACAGCACATAGAGGAGCCACCCTCCTCCAACTTGGGGCAACTTGAAATGGACCATGGTCCTTTTCAAGTCTCCACCTATGGCCCCTTTCCTCTAGGAAGTCTTCCTTCTGCCCACCCCACCCAACAGGATCCTTTTTCTGAGCACTCTGATTTATCAGTGGGACATCAATACACTGTTGTCCTACTGTTCACTACAGTACTTGTGGCCTGAGAGCCCACACCAATGTCAAATACACAACTTGCCTGTGGTGGTCTCTCTAAACTCCCCTGAGCAGAGGATGATTCTATGCCTTCTTACTTTTCCCCTCCCTTGGAAAACCCACCTAGAGGTGAATGGATTTCCACACATTCTGTAAGTTCAGTGTTGTTGGGCAGAGCTCTGTGGGGTAGGCTTACTACTTTGGGGATAGCTTTGGGGTTCTCCAATGGCCTGGAAGTAACTTTAACATCTCAGAGACACTGGTTGGATTTAGAGATTTTTGCAAATTCTATAAAGTCATATCCTTGAGCCTAAACCGTCCTCCTGAGAGGTGCTTGTAAGGTCAGAGTGGAGTAAATGTCTTGATTGCCCACCTACTCTGTACATCTCTGCTAACAGAAGTAGCATGTGGTATTTGCTATATTTCAGGCACTTCTAAGTGATCGCATGTATTTAATTTGTGAAAAAATCCTATGAGGTAGACTATTTCATTTTCATTTCACTGATGGGGAAACAGGAACAGAGAGATCATATGAGATTTGCTCAAGCTTACATGAGGTGACAGAGAAGAAATCTGAATCTGGCCAGACAGGTTGCAGTCTGGACACTAAGCTATTGGGCTGTCTGCCCCCTAAAATGAAGTAAAAGAGATGCTTCTAATGCAACTGGTCTGTCCTGGATTACGTGCAAGGCTCTGCTCTCTCTTACCTCTGCCTGTCTGCTATCACCTACACCTTCACCTCAAGACTCTCCAGATTCAGGGTCTCCTTCCCCTTCCAAAGTCACTTTGTTGTAATTAGCAGAGAGGAAAGAATGCTGAACTCAGGACCAGGAAACCCCAGTGAGGTCAGCCCCTATCTCCCTCCTGTCCCCAGGTGCCCATGACCATGGACTCCAGCTTCTGCCTGTCTTCTCTGCTTACTGCTTGACATCTGGATCCTGCCAGGAATCAGTCACATAAGTGTGGGTGTTACTCTGCATGGGGTTTCCAGATAAAATACAAGTTAAGTAAAATAAATACAAGTCCAGTTAAATTTGAATTTTGGATAAACATATAATGATGTAGTACAAGCTTGTCCCAGGGAGACAGGGAAGAGAATAAGGGTAAGACCTGTATTGGACTGAGAATTCACACTAAAGGCACAGGGTTTCAAACCTGAAGTGACACAGAGAAATTGGATGTACAAGGCTGTTATTGGCCCTCAAGTGGACATGAAGGCCTAAAGGTCAATGTTTGTTAGAGAAAGATCAGAAAAAAAAAGTGTTATTACACTACGGAGACTTGGAGTGGTATAAACACCTTTGGTATAGGCACTCAGGAGCTTAGTGCCTTAGCACAAGTGTAAGAAGCTTAAAAATAAGAGAAACCAAGGCAACTTATCTGTTTGACAAGGCCAGGTGTCATAGTGAAGGTTCAAAAATTATTACGAGTGCAGACGAGGACCTGATTTGCAGAACCCAGTGCAAAATGAAAATGTGAGGCCCTTTGTTGCAATGTATTAAGACTTTTAAGATGACAACAGCTTAGCCGGGTACGGTGGCACACACCTGTAATCCCAGCAACTTAGGGGGCTGAGGCAGAAGGATCACAAATTCAAACCCAGCCTCAGCAACTTAGGTTCAATCAATCCCTGGTACAAAAAAAAAAAAAAAAAAAGATGGTAACAGCATAGCATTAAATCAAATTAGCGTCTCTTCTAAGTGTGAAACCCTGGGAAACCATACAGGAGACACCCAAGGAAACCCAATCCTGGTGCAGATTTAGATCGCTGTTATTTAGCAAAAAGTGGACACACTACGTGAGAAGGTGGTTCCCACCTTGCTAGGGAGAAGCCCCTGGGTCAGTCTCCGTGCTCTGACTTAGGAGTTGGGAGCATGTCTACCATGGAGCTGCCATCTTGCTGCTACAGAAAGAAATGCACAACCCTGAAGGCAGTGGGAATATAGCATCATCTGCTCAGGGTTTCTATGATTCTCTATCACCCTGCTTGCAACTGACTTCCTGAAAGCTTTCGCCCAAGAAGGCAGTTTCTTCTCCTTGGTTAGGGGTTCACTTTCTGGAGACAGTGGAGAAACCAAGTGGACATTGGGCAGGGTCATGGCGTGAGTCCATGACTCCTGCGTCTCTCAGGAGCAAGGTGAAGTCCTCCGGGATGAAGTGAGAAGGAAGGTCATCTTTCCCTCCCCACCCACTGGAATATGTACGGGGAAAGCTGAGGATGTAGCATCGGGTTGCAGCTGGGCTCTGGAGGCCCTTCCTCCTGCAGCATTCCTGGAAAGCTTGCCCAGGTCCTGCTGCCCACGCATTCCTGGGCTTCCTGGTTGCTGGGCCTGGTGGGATGTGAAGCTTCAGTTACCAAGTCAGCTGATGCCAGCCACTGACCTCAGAAACAGGCAGAGGATGCCTTAGCTTCTAGACTGGACTGCAGATGGCTGAGATCTGAACAGCGCGGTGGAGGGAGGCAGGAGGCTCTCAGATTCTTGGAAACTCTATCTGGAGAATGGGATGGGCAGGGCACACGTGAGGATCAGATGTATTAAAATGCATCAGGTGTCCCCAGCAGTGTGTGTGGCCTGCTAAAGTGCTCAAAAGTGCCATCTCCTAGTGTTATTAATATTATTGCTATTATAAATATTTCTTTCCTTGGACAGAACTCAGTGTCTCTCAATCCTATTATATTCACCTTGGCACCTCCCATACCTATAGCACCAGGCTCAATTAATACTTAATATATGTTTATTTTTTTTAATGTGTATTTAAAAATCTCTGTAAGTCGGGCACGGGGGCACACGCATATAATCCCAGCAACTCAGGAGGCTGAGGAAGGAGGATTGCAAATTCAAAGCCTGCTTCAGCAACTTAGCAAGACCCTGTTTCAAAATAAAAAGGGCTAGAGATGTGACTCAGTGGTTAAACACTCCTGGATTCAATCACTGATACCAAAAACAAAAATAGCAACAACAAGAAAAAAAACCTCTAAGATCCACCACTGAAAATGAGAGGAAACTGATTTTTTAAAAAATGAGATCGTATCAACCAACTGCTTAAAAAAATTAAAGTAACAGTTTGAAATCACCATGAAATTCTGGCTTTTTTCTCTTTTCAACAACTGGACCATGGCTAAAAATAAAACTCCATGCTGGGGACGTAGCTTAGTGGGAGAGCACTAGCCTAGGTTCAATCCCCAGCACTATAAAAAATAGTAAGTAAAATAATGCTCTCAAACTCCAATGCTTAGGTACATTTTATGACTGGGATTCAATTTTTATTTGATATCTCTCTTTTTAAAAAAATGTTCCCTTTGGTTAAGATGAAGTTTGCTTGTTTTACATAACTGAAAGTCAACAGACACCAGCAGGTTTTCATGGAAAGGATCCAGAACTTGAAGGCATGGCAGAACACTGGTTTGCGTTGGTTCCAGACTGGAAAACCCCCAAACCAGTCCCAAGAGACAGATATGTAATGTGACGTGAAATCTCTAGCCTCCACCATACAGTGGTTTGGCCACCTTACAGCCATGTGTTCTCGGGAGTTCTTTCTTCCTGTGGTCTTCCTTATTATTAATGATGTTATAAAATTATAAAATCTTTAGTGTGCGAGTATGCAGAACCTAGAGAATGCTGTAGGAATATGAATCATGGTGCATTTAATGTTTATCTCACATGTTTTTGTCATCCGCAGAGACTTTTAGAAATTATTTTAGTTAGGGTTCTCCAGAGAAAGAGAACCGATAGAATATACATGATTCTGAGAGGGGATTTGTTGGGTTGGCTCACATGGTCAGAGGCCGAATACTCCCACAGTGGCTGTCTGCAGGTTGGAGAGCCTGAGAAACTGGAAGCTGCTCAATCTAAGAAACCTGAAACCTCAAAGAGAGAAAGGAGAGAGAGAGTGGGTGAGAGAGCCAGTAGGAGGCTTAGAAAAGAGGGACAAGGCTTAGCATATTTTATATCTTCTATGCTCTCCCCAGAGGGCCACATCTCCCAGGAAAAAAGAAGCAATTTGCATTTTTCAAATGTTTTCCCATTTGATTCACCTTATTTGCAGGGCAGGTCACAGGATGTGCCTTAGGAAGGTACAAACACTGAGACTCAGGTTCTGTGGGGCCTTACTTCAGGTTGAAGTGCCTGAGATCACACAGGTGGTTGGCAAAAACAAATCAATGCTAAGATGCCCTTCACCTGCCAACAGCACATGTACTGGTTCTCAAGGTGGGGGGGAGGTTAGCTCCAAGGGGACCTGTAGCAAAGTCCTAGAGATGGTTATGATTGTCACTGTTTGGGAGGGTGGGGAAAGGGCTACTGGCATCTAATGAGCAGAAACCAGGGATGCTACTAAACATCCTGCAACATACAAGATAGACCCACAACACAGAATTATTCCGTGTCAGAATTGCTGAGGTTGATAGACCCTGTTTTAACAGCAGTTAAGAAGGTAGTCAGGGCAGAGAGCGACTCTAACGTGTGTGTGTGTGTGTGTGTGTGTTTCTCAAAAAGAGAAATGCTGGATGAGAGGCCTGAAAGGAACCCATATATTGAGCCCCCTACTTACAATGTTTTCCTGGACCAGCCTGAGCTGGGAGCATGTCAGAAATGGGGACCCTCACATCCCAGCCTAGAGTTAGACTCTCTGAATCATAACCTGCTTTTTCGTGGAATCTCGGGATTTTTGTGCTTACTAAAGGTTGAGGAGGACAGGGTCTGGTTCAATTCAGGTTGGACAACTCTCAAATCAACCCAGAGAAGTTGGCATTGAACTTGGCTTTACCTCTTGCCAGGAACCCATACCAGAAGCCTCCTGGCCCAAGCCAGGCTTTAGGACTGACAGCCTCCCTCAGATGGGACCTGAACCCCAACCTTTGATTGTCACATGAGTCCCTACAGTTGAGGGAGAAAGGGCACATCTGAGTGGGCTGATGATGACCATTCCCGTTCTCTTCCCTGCTTGTCCCTTCTCCCAGGCCTACATCCTGTTGGGACAGTTCCTTCTGATGCACAAGAATGAGGCTGAGTTTCAGAAGTGGATCATTTGCTATTGTGGTGCCACCGAATGTGAGGCTCAGGAGAGCTCTAACTGCCTGAAGGAGTGGTGTGCCTGCTTCCTGTAGAAAATCACCAGGATGCCCTGCCCCTGTGTAAATGACGCTCTGTCCATCTGAACCTAGGCTCCAACTCATTATTCATGTTTTTTGACTTTATTGATACACATGCATCCTAAAAAGGAATACATCAATATAAAAAAGGACAAACACACAAAAAAAATCACCCCAAAACGTAGAAACTGCCATCACTCACTTTAGATAAATATCATGCCAAATAACTCTATAAAAATTTATATAATGATAATTTTATTTTAAAAATGAGATTTAAATTTTAAGTTTATGATCTATTGCTGTACAACAAATTACCCCAACACAATGGCAGTGTGAAACAATGAACACAAGGGGCTGGAGTTGTAGCTCAGTGGTAGAACACTTTTGTAGCACATGTGACGCACTGGGCTTGAGCCTCAGCGCCACATAAAAATAAAATAAAGGTATTGTGCCCGTGTACAACTGAAAAAAATTAAAAAAATGAACCTTAATATTACTGGTTTAGTATTCTTAATCTGAAAGTCAAAAATCAAAATTGCTAAAATGTGAATTTCTCATTTTGGAAAATTACAGATTTAGGGGTTTTGGATCAGAGATGCTCAATCTGGAAGTCTCTGAAAATATTTTTAAATCTGAAAAACTCCAAAATCTGAAACATTAAAGGTCCCAAGCATTTTGTATCTCATAGTTTCTGAGTGTCAGCGATCAGAGAGTTGCTCAGCTGGCTGGTTCTATCTCAGGGTCTCTCATGAGGTTATAAACTACTGGCTGGCATCAGTCACCTGAACAGGCTTCACTGGGACTAGGATCCATTTCCAAGGCAGCAACCTCGCATGGTTGCTGGCAGGAGGTCTGAGCTCCTCACCACAGGGGCTCTTCACAGGACTGCTCACGGAGTGGCATCTGGCTTCCCACCCCCCAGGTGATCCAAGAAAGAGAGAGAGCAAGTGGAGAGCCCAGTACCTTTTATGATCTACTCTCTATTTGTAAAAAGCAAGTCACAAACTCTTCTAGGGAGAGAATTACAGTTTCTTAAAATAGCAAATAATGCAGATATATCTTTAAGACCATCACTGTCGGGTTTTTGAGGTATAATTTACATATAGTGAAATTATCCCAACTTTTTTCATGTGTGCTGTTCCATGAATATTGGCACACACACACAACCACCACAACCAAGATGCAGAACACTGTCATCACCCCAGAGATTCCCCTGGTCCTCTCTGTGGCTGTCCACTAAACATCCCCAGCCCTAGACAACCACAAATCTGTCTTCAGTCCTTTTAGTTTTGATGTTTCCAGAAATCCATATAAATGCAATAATATAGTATGTAGCTTTAGAAACTGGCTTCTTTTTCCCTTAGCATAATTCATTTTATATCAATCTATTATACAGGCTTTTTAAACTCAAAAAGTCTTATTGAATATTGTTGGTGCCTTATCCTGTTGGTATTCACTGTTCCACCAAGTACAGTGCCCTCTGCCTGAGGGTCTTGCTGGCTTCAGAAATGGGACCACTCCACACACAGGGCAGGGAGAAAGTGTCAGGATGTCCACATCAAGAAGACCCACAGTGATGGATGGAAGTTGATGGATAAATGTGTCCCCACTTTCTTGCTTCACACATGGGACAACTCTGAAACAGTCCCCCCAAGTTCCCCAGTGCGGTTGAACACCAGTTGTCTGCAGTGGTCACTTGTTCTCTAACACCCTGAATTCCCTTCCTTCTCTTCCTTACTTTGGTTTCTCACTCCCCTACCAGTGTTTCCTGGGATCACAGTCCTCTTTCGCTGCTCCCATGAAACATTCACATTTTAGTCTCAGATCCTGCTTCTTCTGGGAGAAACCAACTTAAGACTAAAGTTGGAATTTAGTTTAATTTTAATGGAAAGGGGGAAAAGCGAAACTGAAAGAATTGCTGATCTTTGCTGAATTTTTTTCTTCATCATTAGAAACAATAATAAATTTCTAAATCAATTTCCTCTTGTTTGAGAATACTATGGGAGAAAACAACAAGGGGTTAGTTTATTCTGAACTCAGTTTTCCAGTGATAGATGCTATGAGCTACTGCTATAAAAATAAAAAGAGGGCTGGAGCAGTGGTTCAGCGGTTACGGTGCTTGCCTGGCATGCACAAGTACATGAGTTCGAACCCCAGCACCACATACACAACGAAGTTTCAGAGCAATGAGAACCACACGAAAAACTAAATAAAATTGATTCTCTCTTTCTCTCCCTCACTGTCCCTCTCTCTTTAAACAATAAAAATAAAAAGAATTTAGGACTTACATTTCTTTCCCACTTTCTTTCCATTTTGTATTGGTTTTACTAATGCTTTTAATTTGTCAAAGTTCAGAGCACTTAAATTCTTCAGGTTCCTGGTGAGAGGTAAGGCCAAGTTCCATCAGCTATTTAGTTTTAGTTGTATATTTAATCATGATATTATATCATCAATTCTTGTTAGTATCATCGTTTTACAGATTATAGCTTTGTTCTTCCTGAATTCTTTATTTTGATACATCTCATTGTTGGTTGATTTGTATTTTGGTATCAGTCAAAATAGGCAGGGTTATGCTGCTATAATAACTTGAAAACTCTCAGTAATTACTGGGATGGGGATGTAGCTCAACAGTAAAGTGTTTGCTTAGCATACACAGGGTCCTGTGTTCCATCCCCAGTTACACACACACACACACACACACACACAACACACACACATACACACACACATCTTTCTCAGTGATTTTAACAACAAAAATTGATTTCTCTTTCATGCTACATGTCCAGTACATGTCATCAGGAAAGTTTTGTCCATTGTAATCATTCTTAGACTTAGGTTGATGGATATTCTTTCTCAATACCCACTGATAATCACAGCATTGGGAAAGAGCCAGGGTGAACATTGTCACACTGACATCCTTTGTCTCTACCCAGAAGTGACACATACTACTTGCATTCACATCTCATTGACCAAAGCAAGTCACATGACCACAACTAACTCCAAAGGAGTAAGGACTCCTCTGAATTCAAAAGTAGGAACATTTGGGGGCAGTGCTAATCAAGACCAGTGTTATCAATTAAGTTACTTTTCCCCCTGACAGCTTCACCAGTGTTACATTTCTTAAACTCACAATATGATTGCAGGTCTGTTAACCCTTTCTAGCTACGCTTCTCTTGCTCTGTCCAAGGAGAAACCAGAGTAAAGGATTCCAGGCAAAACCACTGGTTGACTCAAAGAGTTAAATAGCTCTGTCTCATGAGAGCTCAGATTCTAAACATCCAGAACCTTTCCCTGGCACCTTCTTGCATGTGCACTCTTGGACTCATTCTCCATTGAAATGATCATGGTATTTAGATGTCACTCCTTTTCTAAGACTGGAGTGGTTGACTCCAGGAGAAAAGGGAGGTATCTCAGTCTATTTCTACACACCTGCAACACTGCTAAATTGCATCCTTTTAGGGATGCAGAATCACATAGGAGGGCTAGGGATCTGAGCAATATGGAGGATCTGGGGCTCCAACATTACAGGGCCTCTGCAGAGGGATTCTAGCACAGATATTGAAAACAAGAGTAGCTGTTCCCTATGTAGTGTAATTGGAAGAACACTGGGGGATGACCCCTGCTCTCAAAAATCCTCCCCTCTGCACTATGAATTATCTTTCCTCCTATACACAATCATTCCCTTGTATTGGTTTTTGTCTTCCTTGTAGACCCAAAGAGTTGCCTCATTTCTTCACTTCTCTTTGCATTTCCCACCTCTGACATGTTATTTTGTGGTCCCTCCCACTAGAGGCAGAATCATGTCCAGCCCTTTGGCTTAGACTTATCCGTATGATTTGCTTTGACCAATGGGATAAAGTTGAAATGACAATGACAGAGAACGCCAGCTCTCTGCCTCCTCTCTAATTCCCGCTCACTCTCTTGTACCTCTGCTAACAATAAGGGGAGAGCTACCCTTGTTGGTTGGTTTGTGTGGTACTAGAGATTGAACTAAGGGCCTCACATTCTAGGCCAATGCTCTACCACTGAGCTATATTCCCAGCTACTTTTTGGAATGACTGCTGCCCAGAAGGAATCCTGGTGGAGCTGACCTGAGTGCATCCTGCAGTAAGGACCCAAGTCTAGCCAGACCTATAGCTGATGCTAGCCCACCCAGCTGAGCCACGCATGGATCAGCCAATATTCAACTGACTCTCAGGCGTATTAACAAGTAGCAAGGGGGCTGGAGCAGTGACTCAGTGGTTATGGCACTTGCCTGGCATGTGAAAGAACATGGGTTCAAACCCCTCTCTCTCTCTCACACTGTCCCCCCCTCTCTCTTAAAAACAAACAAACAAACAAAAACACAAGTAGCAAGAGTCACTGTTTAAAACCACTGATGCTTGGTACAGTTTGCTATGCAGTAATATCAAACCAAAACATTCCTTTGAGTCTAAAACATCCTTAACCCACCAAGGTGAGCTGCATCAAAATCCAAACAAAATTTCAAATTTTCACCCAGGGTGGGTGAAAGAACATAGATCATTGTTTCTGGAACCAGGCAGGCATGAGTATGAATTCTGGCTTTGCAAAATACCACCTTATCCTGTGTGAGATAGTTAACCTCACTGAACTTCCGTTTCCTCATCTGCGAAGGGAGAGCAAGAAAGTAATAACCCTACCTCACAAGGTGGATCAATGCCAATAGTATATGTAAAGTACATGGTGCACTAGGGCTCTCCTTTGAGCCCTGGCCTTTGGAGAGCGAGCTTGCTCTCATGGCACTTGGAAGAATGTTCACAGCTGTGAGTTGGAAAAGAGCCCAGATACTAACTTTTCCAATCTACTTCAGCTCTGTCCCAGCACATGAGTATTGGACACTGTAACTGTACTTCTAATGGGTGGGTTAAAAGAAACAGATCAATATTAAATTATTCTGATTTTGATTCTGATTTTACTCTGATTTTGAGAGTCACATCAGCCCTCTGGCCCTCAAAGTCACTGTAAAAGACACACAAGAGAAGCAGCTTGCACACATGTCTCCAGCCCAGCCAATGGCTCACATCTTCTACTTGACAGGGTAACTGTTCAGAAGATTTGGGAAAGGGTGGGTTCCTGACAGCATTTGTCAATTACCATGAATTTGACCAGCATCTTAAATAAGAGTGAAAATCTGCAAGGAAAAGGAGCTGGACCCCCTTCTTGGCCTCATATCTGTAGTTTGGAGGTTATCCATAGATAAATGATTTTGATTAGAATTTACAGTGTTGGGCTGGAGCAGTGGTTCAATGGGGAGCACTTGCCGGGCATGTGCAAGGACCTAGGTTCAATCCCCAGCACCAAATATACAACTAAGTGTTGGAAAAACAAAAACCAGATGAAAAAATAAATAAAATTTATTCTTTCTCTCTCTTAGAAAAAAAATAATAAAGAACTTATAATGTCTACAGCTCTGAGCATGATTAGATGATGTGGGAGAGGCAGGGAAAATACACGCAGGAGTTTCTTTGGCTTCCAGGAGTTAAATTTGGTAAGGGGGGATGGGGAGAAGGGAGGAAGCACAGCAGAGGTGTTGAGAGGTGTGTTTCACTTTATCTCCCGCAGAAGTAGAACCCAAGACAGGAGACCCTGTGAAAGCAGATATTGGGGGCTCTGCTCCAAGGAAGGGCAGGTGTGTGTTGGGGGGTGGAAATGTGGCAGGAAGGGAAGGCAGCCAACAAAGCTGTGCTAACACTCTTTATCACTGTGAGCAATGGGAGCTCAGTCCTGCGGGCCAATTCCAGGAGCCAGTGGAGAACAGGCACTTAAAATTACCCCATCCTGGGGTATCTACTGGCTACGCTTACATCAGTCGTTTGTAGAGGCTGACCCACAAAAAGTTAACTCCTTAGCTCCTCAGCCTGCCCCATGGGGAAAATGAACCTCAGTGAGAAAGACAAAGAAACGAAGGAGCTGGCAGCTGGGCCATCCCGTACCCTGAAGTAAGGGTGAGGAGACATGGCGGCCACCGAGCTCCTGCCAGGGGGGTGGCAGGGGTAGGACAGAAAACAGAATCCACCTCTTGCCACCAGTTGTAATACCTTTGGAAAGCCACCCTCTTGGCCCAGCTGCCTGGCCATAAAATGGAGATTAAGGTTTCTATTTGTGTTAGGGAGATTAAAATTCCTGGCACCTGGTAAGAGCTTCATGTATAGGCACTCTGAAAGCCTAGGTATTAAAATGTGCAGCACTGGGTGTGTCTTGTTACTTAAAGAAGTGGGAGGTTGGTAAGCACCAGAATGATCAGGGGAGGCGCCCAGGAGGACGTGACCTCTAAGCCTGGTAAAAGGGGAGAGTGGGAAGTTGACGGGGAAGATAGAGAGACAGGGATGGCGGGGGGAAGAAGGAGCCATGAAGGGGAATAGCAAACCCAACTTATTTGGCTGATTGTCTCACTCCAGGTCTGTCTGATTTTAAATCCATGCCCACTGACTGTAGAGTTCCACTTGGGGGTGGGGAACACATCTGATGATCAGAGATGCTCTCAGACACTCAGAGGCAGTGCTTAAGCTTTAGAATAGATGAGGGAGACCTGTTGCAATGATCATGGAAAGATGGCTATGATGTGTTAAGAGCTAGCAGGTTACAGAGCAACATGGCTCACAAGGGTCTACTGAGAACCTAGCACATGCCAGGCACAGTTCTAGGTGCAGTAGAGAACAGAACAGGCACAACTGACTTCCCTCACAAACTGACCTTCTAATGGGAAAAGGCAAAACCAAATGTTAATAGGTAAATTATGTATTAATTTGAACCATATGAAATTGCCATTTTTCAAGTGAAAAATAGCTGAATATAGGCAACTTCATATGGTTCAACTTAGTAGAATGTGTTTCATGATGAATGCAATGAGAAAAACAAAGTAAGGGAAGGTTAAGAGGGTTAGAGGGATGTGGAATTTTAAGCATAGTGAGGAAAGGCCCCAACTACAAATGTTAAAGTTCTGAAAGAAGTGAGGCTGGGAGCCTGGGTTAACTAGACCACTCCAGGCAGAGGGAACAGCCGGTGCAAAGACCCTCGGGTGGTTGTGTGCCTGGTGGGTCCAAGGAATGGAACGAGCAAGATGGAGAGAAAACTGTAGGGATCAGATTGCATAGAGCCTGCTATGTTCTTGATAGGACTTGGGCTTTTGCTTGGATTGACAGAAATCCACTGGAGGGCTGCATGATCTGACTGATGTCTTAGAAGAATCCTCTGCAGTGTTAAGACAGTCTGGAGGGGTAAGGATGAGAATAGAAAGACCACAGCCCCAGAGCCCTTGGGGCAAATGTGGGGAAGAAAAGGTGGGGGTGGTTCAAGGACTGAGCCATAATATTTGGAAGGCAATGAGTTGAGGGGAACTACATAAAGACAGGGGAGGAGCACCCAGTGGATTGGAGGCACCCTCTGCTCGGGGCATGAGCTCCTGAATACTGTGAGAAGAAGACAGTTTTAGGAGAAGGAAGAGAGCAACTCTGTCAAATGCAGTCGATAGGTCAGGTGGGATGAGAATTGGGAATGGAAGTTGAGGAGTAATTTTGCATGCTATGCAGAAGATCCCAAAGGGGAAAACTTGGGTGATAAGGGAGAGAGAAAGGCAAGCACTGCTGGCATCATGTCCTTGAGTAGGCATAAGATCCAAGGCAGAGGAGGAGGACTGGTCATGGCTTGGAGGACACCCATGGTGGACCACAGGAAGGAAGGCACAGAAGGTGGCCCTGAGGCAGGGAGGTGGGTTGCTGAAGTGGGAAATAATTGAACTTCTCTGCTGACAGGGTGTTTTTCTCAGTGTGATGGGAAACAAGGGAGCAGACTATGAACAAGAATGAGAAGATTAAGTGAGAGCTAGTTGTCTAAGACAGTGGGCAGGTAGCCTTTAGGAGAGAGAAAGATTCATTTATATAAACAGAATACTTAGGTCCAGAAATACATAGATCCTAGGATAATCTAGCTATTCTATGGTATATGCATGGAAAACAGTGAGGAATGAGACACAGAGCTGCTGTCAACGGCAGTTATCCAGTTATCCTTGGGGCGGGCCGGGAGCAGGGGTTAAAAAGTATTTTTACTCTCTACTTTATATAATAATCCATCATTTGGATTTGTTAGCATTGTTACTTTTGTAAGTCAGAGAAAAAAACACAATCGAAGGTATTTCGTTTTGGAACATAAACAATTAGAACTGTAGAGATGAGATGGACTGAGGTCCTTAGAACAGACATTCTGTGTGGTTAACATCCCACCCTTCTGCTGGAGCCACCATATTGCTGGTGTCACATCATGAACTCTGTCTAAGCAGAGATAAAGCTACCCTTACAGATCTTCTGGTTGGAGACTTTGGTATCTCCTTTCTCTCTCTCCTTGGTCTCTAATTCTTCCTTTACTTTCCCAAGGCTGAGGTCACCCTGGAGAAATGGAAGAGGATGGTTGTGTTTACTAACCCACTTCATTCTTGCCTGTTTCTAGTAGATTCTTTAAAACTGTGCATTGGTTCACCCTTCACAGGCAAGTTTGATTTATTTTAAGGATAATCCTTATTGTGCAACATATTCCGTTTTATTGCTTGACCTGGTCCAGTGATTGCACTTGCTTAGACCAGGTTGAGTAGCCACTGTGGCTAAGGAACCGGGAAGAAATTTAGGAGACATGGATGATACCAGCAAGCAGGTCTGGGACCATAGACAAATCACTTGATTTGTCTACATTTTTGTTTCCTGAACTATGAAATGGGGGAAATATCTGATTTTCCTATCTCCTACCTTTGTTTTGAAGAGATTTCCAAAAATAGACAAAGACGTTTTAAGGAGAAAAGGAGGTGGGGTGCCCTTCAACATTATAATGTGTAGTTATTGCCTGATTTTATTTTATTTTTTAAACAATTTTTATTTAGTTTTTCATCCAATATTTTATTGTGTTTCTGTTCAGACTTTTTTCAATTGCATACAGTAATATTGCTAATAAATCCACATGATGATTATAACAGCTTTATTGAGATAAAATTCTCATATCATAAAATTCATCCTTTTAAGTGTACAACTCAGTTGTTCTTATTCACAGAGTTGTGCAACCCAGGCTGCTATTAGATTTCAGAATATTCCCATCACCCCTAAAAAAAGCCCTATTGGCAGTACCATTAGCAGACACTCCTGACCCCCCTGCCTAGCCCCTGGGGATCATAATTTACTTTCTGTCTCTGTAGATATGTCTTTGGTGGCCAGTTCCTGTAAATGAAATCATACAAGCTCACTCATGTAGCATGTCTGGGTGTATGTTTTTAAAATAGATTGAGAACATATTGAACATGACTTACTGTTTCCTTCATGTGTGTTTTAAACATTTTCCCCTCATCATTAAATCATCTTTTGAAAATAGTTTTTAACATTTATATACAGTTCTCCCTAGGTATCTAGGGGGAGGATTTGTTCTGCATCCACCTTCCCCACATATGGATACCAAAATCCAAGGATGCTCAAGTCGCTTATTTAAAATGATGTGGTATTTATATTTAATCTTGCACTCCTCTTGTCTACTCCACATTATTTCTAGATTACCTGTAATGCCTGATGTGATGTAGATGCCATGGCAGTGCTGGTTATGCTACGCTGCTCAGGGAATAATCACGAAATAAGTCTACATGTTCAGTACAGACGCAAGTTTTTAAAAATGTTTTTTGGTCCAGGGTTGGTTGAATCTCTGCCTGCAGAACCCATGGATGAGGAGAGACCACTATGTAACAGTCCATCACATCCGTGAATAATATGTTGAATTGTGCCCTCCATATCTGACTGTTACGTTTTTCGTTTCGTCACCATTACCAACAAGGCTTCTATGAACAGCTATGTGTATTGCAGCATTTTCTAGTATTCCTTTAAGGAAGATGCCTAAAAGGGGGTGTGACTGGGTAAAAAAAAAGACATTTTTAAGTTTTTTGATTCCTGCTGCAACTGGTTATTTTGTGGGGGGTTTTGTTTGTTTGTTTCATTTTTTGTTTCGTTTGGGGTTGTTTTGTTTCCCAAACTTCTGACTGGCTTAAAGGGAGTCCCATGACACCATTCCCTACCACACTCAGAACCAAACCAAATTCCTAACAGTGGCCTGGGAGGCCCTGCACAGGCTGGATTTGTTTCCTCTCTCATTGCCTCTTCTCTTCTTGCTGCCTTGTCCTTGAACACACCAGCCCCACTCACTGGCAAGAAGGTGGCTGGCCTCTGCACAGGCTGTTCCCTGTGCCTGGAACACACTTCCTGGGTCCCTGCTGGTCTCTCATTGTGGACGCTTCCTGTACTTTCTCAGCAAGGCCTTCCCGTTAAAAATATCCCCTCCAGCATCCCTATCTCATCTCACAGCTTCATTTTTGTTTTCTCCCCATACACTGCTCACCTTCTAATCTACTACAGAATTTACTTAAAAATTTTGTTATCTCAACCCACTAAAATTAATCATTAGAGCCTGGCCCAGTGCCTGGCATATGTAGCAGTTGAATCAAGTTGATGGCTGCCACCGAGAGCTGCTTTTATTAAATTGGGGGTCTCTGCCTCCCACCCATTTTCACCTTCTCTCCCAAAGGTCAGTGCGAGGGCTCTGGTCCTCTGATAATTTCTCATCAGCTGTTCTTTCTTGACTCAGCTCTGGAGCAAACTGGAAAGAAAATCGCCTTCAGGATTGTTTGTTCTGCCTGGAAGAGAATCCTGGAAGAGGTTGACCCTGATAGATAAGCCTCCTTGTGACTGGGGAGAATGAAGGCTCTTTCTGGAAGGAATGCAACATTTCCAGGGCTCACACAGTGAGCGCTGGACAGGGATTCACAGTAGCCCACCCAGCTTCTTGTCCCTGACCGCTCGCAGGGCAGCCCCAGGTGCAGCCCAGGTGCTGTGGCCTCACCAGGACCTCCCAGGGAGCTGGCTCTCCATGCCCAAGCAGGGAGGCAGCCCAAGGTCCTTAGAGAGCATTCCGTTTTCGGCAATGGCTGGCTGCACCATAGCTCAGGGGTGGTAGAGGAAAGCCCCACAGGAAGCAGGGAAATCCCTGCTCTGAGTCTGGTGAGGCAACACGAGGGCCCCCAGAGCCTCCCCATTGTGCAACCCTTCCTGCAGAGCTCCTGGGGTTTCCAGTGCAGGCAGAGGCTCAAAATTCCCAAACCCAATATGGTAATGTTTTCCAAGTGCCCGATGGTCAACGGACAATGTCTCGTGATTAACGGTCTCAGACTTAGGCCTTCAGCAAAGGAAACAGAAGTGGTCCAAACCGTGGAATCACTCTAAGTTACCTACACAAGCAAGCAGGCCTGCCTGTACAGCCAAAGGGTTTTTTCTTCTGGATTCTCTTGTTAAGTATGTAGCCCAGGCCCTTCAGGAGCCTCAGATGCCCACTCCTTATTCAGAACATTCTGGAATTCTTCTGTGGGAATGACTACTGCAGCTCTAATTGATTTTTTTTAAAGGACAGTGAGAGAGAGAGAGATAGAAAGAGAGAGAGAGAGAGACAGAGAGAAACAATTTTTATTGAGTTTTTCACATGGCTTTTGTTGCTCTGACACTTAGTTGTGTACATGGGTGCTGGGGTTTGAACCCGTGTACTTGTGCATGCTGGGCAGGCACCGTAACTGCTGAGCCACCGCTCCAGCCCCTCTAATTGTTCTTTTTAGCATTCTCAATATGGTGAATCTCTGTTTTCTGAAGATCCCATTTTGGTGACCAAGTTATGGACTATGATCTTCATAAAACTGTTGAAGTATAACGTATACACAAAAGGGCTTACAAATCATCGCGGATCAGCTTGAGAGGTTTTCAGAAATGAACACACCCTGAAACCCCCCTGCAGGCCCCTCTCAGACATGGCCATCTACTCTGCTGACATCTATCAGCACAGATTAGTCTGTTTTTGTACTTGAAAGTATATAATAAGTATACCTTTGTGTCTGACTGCTTTCAGTGTTACATTTATGAGATTCATTCATGGTATCTTATACAGCAATGATGCATTCTTTCTTCTGGCTCTATAGCATTCCATTGTATGAGCAGATAAATTTATTTATTGGCTGTAGTACTGCTCAGAACATTCTTGTATTTTTTTTTTTAGGTGAATGTATACACGCATTTCTCTTGGGTGTACCTTGGAGTGAAATTGGATAATAGGATGTATGTATGCTTGTTCAGCTTTACTAGATACTACTGAACCGATTTCTGACATTCTTTTACCAATTTACTCTCCCAACACCATGTATGAGAATTCCAGTTTCTCTGTATCCTCCTCTGTGTTTGGTGGGTCAGTTGGGTCAGTGTAGAGATATATTTTTCAGTTTTAATTTGCATCAAGGAATAAAATAATCTCTCACATCAGGTTTGTAATGGGGCTCTGAAGACAAGGCTCTAGGACCCAGCACCAGAGCAGTGCCATGGCAGTAAGTGTCCAAGAGATCCACTCACCTGGGGGCAAAAGATCTGGTAACACCATTAATGCATCAGTCTCAGTACATACCAGCCCCTGATCTCTGAAGCTCCCATTCTACCGTCCACATCTTGTTCACACCATTTCTCTTCGTGTTAGTCAGCCTTTTATCACTGTGACCCAAACACCTGACAAAAAACAATTTAGAGCCAAGCATGATGGCACAGTGGCTTGGGAGGCTGAGGCAGGAGGATGGCAAGTTCAAAGCCAGCCTCAGCTACTTAGCAAGGCTGTAAACAACTTAGTGAGACCCTGTCTCAAAATAAAAAAATAAAAAGCCTATGGTGTAGCTTAGAGTTTAAGTGCCCCTGGTTTAAAAAATAAATGGACAACTTAGAGGTGGCAAGACTTATTTTGGCTTGCAGTTTCAGAGGTTCAGTCATGGTCAGCAGGCTCCAGGGCAGAAATATCATGATGAAAGGGTATAATAGGGGGAAAGCTCTCAGCACGTGGCAACTGGGAAAGAAGTGAGAGCAAGGAACCAAGGACAAGATATAGTCCCCAAGGGAATACCTACTTCCTCCAGCCTTGCCGACCTGCCTATAATTACTGCTCAGTAGACCATTCAAAGTATTAATCCATACTTTGAATTACATAGAATGGACTAATCAACTGATGAGATTGTAGCTCTCATCATTGCCTAAAAACCCTACCTCTGAACCTTACCACAATGGGGATCATGTTTTAAAAACATGAGCTTTCTGAGGTACATTCCAGACCCAAACCATAATACTCTTCCTCTGCCTGACTTCCTGTCTCCTCTTTTCCCATCTTTCCCTAGCTGTCTATTTCTTAAGACCCCACTCAGGGGGTCACACCTTTCAAAAATCTTCCTCTGCTCTCTGGCTGGCCAAGACTAGGATGGGGTCCACACAGTGCCTATAAACATCTTTCTTTTTTTCAAAGAGAGAGGGACAGTGAGAAAGAGAGAGAGAGAATCAATTTTAGGTTTTCATCTGGTTTTCATTGCTCCGACAGTTAGTTGTGTATGTGGTGTTGGGGTTTGAACCTGGGTCCTTGTGCATGCCAGGCAAATGCTATAACCGCTGAGCCACCACTCCAGCCAAACACCTTTCTTTAGCTCACCAGGGATGGCAAGTCTATGGCAGATTACATTTACTGACATGCTTGTTGGTTTACCCTGCACAGTAATTTTCAGTTTTACAACATTAAGACATTGAGAGGCAACACATGAAAATCTAGATTTCTGGCAACTTTTGAAAAAAAATAATGAAATGGTAACAGAGCCATCACCAATCACAAAGTGAGTGTCAGCTGTTACAGGAAACATGAGCGTTCTAGTTCACCTCAGACCCCACCACTCCCTATTGTATGACACGGACTGCTTCACACTGTCTTGGTGTGACTTCCTCCCAAACAGACCTTTAACTACAAACCTGGGTTCAAGTAGTTGGTTTGAGAGGTGAATCCAGAAAGCACCAGGAAATAGTTGGATAACAGATAGGAAGAAGAGGAAGTCAAGTATTGCAGTTTGGATTTGGAATGTCCCCAAAAGGCTCATGTGTTGAAAGAATGGTCCCCAATCCAGCACATTTCAAGGGTAGGGCTTTTAGACAATGATTGTGTAATCAGGGCTCTGACCTCATCAGTGGAAAAATCTACTGATAGATGCATAGACTACTGGGAAATGGTACCTAGTTGTAGAAAGTAGGTCACTGGTGGGATGTCCTGGAAACCTTTATCTTCTCCATGGCCCCTTCTCCTCCCGCTCTTCTCCCTGCTTCCTGGCTATAGGGAGCTAAGTAGCTTTCCTCCACCATGCCCTTCCACCATGATGTTTCTGTCGTGGAACTGACCAACCTGGTACTGAATCCTCTGTAACCATGAGCCAAAACAAATCTTCCTTTCTCTAAACTGTTCTTGTCAGCTATTTTGGTCACCATGGCAAAAATCTAACCAAAACATCAACGAAGTGTGTTGCTCAATTTAGACCATTGAGCCCCCATGATAATGGGGCTCAATCCCACTGGCACCTCTGGGAGACACAGGAAAATATGCCTCAGAATGGTCCCACCAGAAAACTCCACTAAAGTGACCCTGTCGCCATCTCCAGTCATATCCTTGTTGTCAAATCTCACAAATAAAGAGTAGGAACCAGAAGCACTGGGTTTCCACTATAGCAACAGCCTCACCCAGGGACCCTGGCTGAATTCCAGGGTAGAAGCCTTTTTTTAAGCTTCCAGTACAATGCCACATTTGTAATAAGAATTTAAAAATGTGTGTGATTGTGTGATCAACACCTTTCTCTGCTTGACTAAGTTCTGAGAGAAAGCCTTCTCTCAATCTCTCACTACCCTTTTGGAGAGTGCTACAACTGCTAACAAAATGTGCATTCATCCTTGGTCTGATTTCAGTCTCATTCAAGTTCTTATGAAGGTGTTAAACCCTCTTTGGAGCTGAGAGGGAATGGGAAGGATCCATATCTTCCAGTTTCTCACTTCATGTGAAGTAATTTAAAGTGAACATGCCCACTGATAATTGACACTACCCAACAGCTAGGATCAACGGAGCCATGTCACCCCCTGTTGTAGGCTGAATTATAGCACGATCCATGGGCCACCTCCATGTCTGGCTTGGGGTCACATGCTGCATTGCTCATGTCTTATCCAGTGTCCACCACCAATGGCCTTAGAAGGAAATTAAGTTGCTAGAACATTCAACACAATGACTTGTGTTCATTCGTGAAGACCAGAAGTTCAAAAAGCAGAACAAATAAACAAAGGACATTAATGGAGCTGACATAAAGGAAAAATGCAGGGGTTGGGGATTTAGCTCAGTGGCAGAGCGCTTGCCTAGCAAGCGCAAGGCCCCAAGTTCAGTCCTCAGCCCTGAAAAAAAAAAAAGGAAAAATGCATTGAAGTTCATCCTTTAGAGGGATTCATCAGTATCGGCTCCAACGTATGTGCTGATATTTGAGACCAATTACCTAGCGATATATTAACATACATCCATTCATTAATTTAACAAATATTTTTTGACAATTGTTGTGGACATTTTAAAATGGTCACAAATTGGGGTTGGGGGTTTAGCTCAGTGGCAGAGCACTTGCCTAGTACGCGCAAGGCCCTGAGTTCAGTCTTCAGCCATGAAAAAAAAATGGTCACAAATTCTTTTTTTTTAAGAATCAATTTTATTTATTTATTCATCTAGTTTTTGTTTTTCTGACACCCAGGCATGGATGTGGTGCCCCCAGGTCCCTGTGCATGCCAGGCAAGTGCCCCACTGCCAAGCCACCACTTTAGACCTGGTCACAAATTCTTTTACACTTTCCCCATCAAGAATTAGGGTATTGATTCCCTTATAACGATTTTGGCCAACAAAATTCTATTTTGTGGATGAGGCAGCACAGCTTTAGTCTAGTTCGCTGAAAGGCTAAGCTATCATAGCAACAATCTGACAACCCTGAAGTCTACCAGCCTGGGAGACTACCTTTAGGACTTAGTTAACATTCCCAACTGAACTCCGCCTCCCATCCACCTAACCCAGGTGGGACAATGTGAGTGAGGAAGACCTCTAGGAATGTGCTCCCTGAGCCTCAGCTGTCCCAGACACACCACTTCAAGGAACCCCAACCACTTCAGTCTCCCCAAGCATCACAGGGCCGCAGTCATCCTGTAATGGAGATATACTATACCTCCTGGGCCCTGTGCATAAGATGATTATTGTTTTATGTCTATGAGTTTGGAAAGACCATTATGCTAACAACTAGCTGGATGAGAACCTACCTGCATTAAGTGCTATTCTAGGCACTACGGAGAGCAACAAGCAAGGTAGGCAAAGTCCCTTTCCTTGTGGGGCTAACACTGTTGCTGGGGGACACAGATAACAAAAACAAACACTCAAGCAGTGACTCAATATTTTAGAAAAATAAGATCAGGGAATGTGACAGGACTGCTGGGTTAACTTAGGGGAGATGGGGGTAGGGTCAGGGAAGGGTCAGGGAAGAGCTACCTGAGCAGCAGCTGGTGAGAATAGAGAGTGGTGAGGAGGGCCATGAGTGGAAGGAGGTGAGGCCCTTGGGACAGCCAGGTCCATCTTGCAGGGCCTGTGGACTGCAGCAAGAAGGCAAGTGACATGGTCGCTACTTGCCTCTGATTTCTGTGCAGGGATGAACAAGGGTGGAAGTAGGGACGGTGGGGGCTAGGTCAAGAAAGTCACTCTGAAAATGTCAAAAAGGAATGAGGCTATGTTTTGAGCTGACAGTGTATCGTAAGTGGATTGACAGCCAGGGACAGAGAAGAATCAAGAACAACTCTTAGGTTTTCCTCATGTTAAATAACTTTGGATTGTGCTCCAGGTACTATGGATGCTATTTTGTGAGGTCACTGGATTCTATTCTATTTCTCTGAGGAGCATTGGTACCTGTTTGTCTGCTTACTTGGCTAAGGGGTAAACACGGCCAGACTCAAACTGTAGACTCCATCTTTTGGGCGGCAGTTCTAATCTTGGTTCAGTCTCTTATTGACTGGGCTATAGGAAATCTTCCCCATGCATGCTGTGTTCAAGGGTCAGTCAAACACTTAAACAGCTAATATCTAGACCCTCACATTTCTGGGGTTCCCCTCTCACTTTCCAGAAGTTATGGTTGCCAAACTCTGCCAGTGGTTTTCTATTGGAGTCTTAGCCATTCTCCAGTTCAGTCTGGAGACTGCTTTCAGGTTAAAAGCCATAAACGCAAAACATGGGGGAAAATCTTTTCTGCTATTCCTCTCTTCCATGGGTCTCACTCCTTCCCATTTCTTTGTTATTACTATTATTATTATTTGGTACCAGGGATTGAACCCAGGGGTGTTTTACCACTGAGCCACATCCCCTCCCCAGCCTGATTTTTTTTTTCCGTTAAAGAGAGAGGGAGTAGGATGGGGGGGGGGCCAGAAAACCAATTTTATTTATGTTTTCATCTGGCCTTTCTCTGACATTTAGTTGTATATGTGGTACTGGGGTTCAAACCCAGGTCCTCATGCAAGCACCATAACCACGGAGCCACCACTCCAGCCCCCCCAGCCCATTTTTTAACTTTTTGTTTTGAGATAGGGTCTTGCTAAGTTGCCTAGGGCCTCACTAAGCTGCTGAGTGGCTTTGAACTTGTGATTCTCCTGCCTCAGCCTCCCAAGCCACTAGGATTACAGGCATGTGCCGCCATGCCCACAGTCCCCTCCCATTTCTGCCAGCTTCTGTTCACTCTCCAGTGCTTTCAGATGGTTGGTTTGGTTTTGGTTAAACTTTTTGAGGTAACTGTAAAATCACATGTACTTATAAAATCTCTGACAAGAATTTGCTCTTATATTCAGTTTCTCCCGATAGATACATCTTGCCAAATTGTGTACAATATCACAACCAGGATACTGACATTAGCACAATCAAGATACACAACATTTCCATCATCACAAAGGTCTTCAAGTTGCCTTCCTACAGCCATAGCCACTTCCCTTTCATCTCTACCCCTAACTCCTCATAACCACTCATCTCTTCTCCATCTCCAAAAATTCCATCATTTCTAAAACGTTATATAGGGGTTGGGGATTTAGCTCAGTGGCAGAGCGCTTGCCTAGCACACGCAAGGCCCCAAGTTCAATCCTCGGTCCTGAAAAAAAAAAGTTATATAAATGGAATCATACAGGATGGAACATTTTGGGAATTGTTGTTGTTGCTTCTTAGCATAAGTTCCAGGGTTGGGGATTTAGCTCAGTGGCAGAGCGCTTGCCTAGTACACACAAGGCCAGATCATCCTAGCCGCATGTAACAATTGCCCGTTACTTTATTCCAAGGCAAGAATATACCACAATTCAACCGAATGAAGGCCGTCCGGACTGATTCCAACTTTTAGCCATTACTCATAAAATTACTATAAATGTTTGTGTGCAAATATTGTGCGAATATGTTTCTACTTCTCTAGAATAAGTGTGTAGGAGTGTAATCACTAGATCACATGGTTGCTGCGTTTTTTGTGTTTTAAGGAAATGATCTTGGTGCTTTCCAGAGTGGTTGTACCATTTTCCATTCCACCAGCCATGAATGAGCGATCCAGTGTTTTTGACATCCTCGTCAACACTTGATCAGGCCACTGTATTTTTGTCATTCTTTCTTCTTTTCTGTATCTCTCTCTCTCTCCCTCTCTCTCCTCTTTCTTGCACTCTCTCCCTCTCTCTCTCTCTCTCTCTCTCTCTCGTGTGTTACTGTGAATCAAACCCAGGATCTCTTGTATACTAAGCAAATGCTCTACTACTGAGTTATACACCATGGCCCTTTTTATTTTATTTTGAGACAGAGTCTAAGTTGCCCCGGCTGGCCTTGAACTTGTGGAACTCCTGCCTCTGCTTCCCAAGTGACTGAGATTCTAGACATGTGCCACTGCACTATATTCTAGTCGTTCTGATAGGTGCATGATGACATCTCACTGTAGTTTTAATTTGCTTTTCCCTAATGGCTCAAGATATTGAGCATCTTTTCATGTGCTTATTTGCCATCTGTTTATCCTCTTTGGTTAAATGTCTGTTCATTTCTGAGCTCAATCTTTTGAAAAGCAAAACAACACATGTAATTCTAATATCTATGTACCCTGCAAATCTTCACATTTGCAGGATCCCCATCTTCTGCCAGCTGTGGCTGCCATACCCAGGGATTGTTGTTCTAGGATTCAGGATATAATTGTGGGTTTAAATCATGCACGGATCAGTGAGGATGGCCAGGGAGAGAGGAGAGAACAGACAGAAGGTGCTGAGGTGTCATTAAATAAAGCTGTGGATGAGATTCTCTCATATTTCCCCTGCCACCTTGCCCCCAACACACACACCACATTCACCCTTTCCAGTGGTGAACAGTCTCCTAACCCAGTTTCAGGATTCTATCCCCTCAAAATCTTCCTGAAGCATCCTTTCTCCCAGCCCCTCTTAAAATCACAAAATCCTGACCCTGCTGTGTTGCACATATTAGGTATTCTGTAAATATTTAGGATTAGATGGAATTTTTGATATGCATGTGACAAAAGTCCAGCCAGAGTTTGAATGGACTGGAAAGATGATTTGTTGGAAGAAGTCATTTCTGAGATGTCTCAAGTTAGTGTGGGAAGAACAGGGCAAGTATGGATCTTAGGCAGCTGGAATTCATAATCCAACCAGTCGCTACTCTCTTTCTACCTCTCATCTCTGTCTCTGCCCATCAGCTTTTGTTCTCTGCGGCTGCAGATTGCAACTTCTATAATGCAGGGTACATGGTTGCCAACAGCCCTGGAACCATGCAGAGAGGGCCTGACCCTTACTTCTAGTACTTAAAATCTTAGGATAGCGTAATGGCCAAGGGGTGGGACATTATGATGGGCAATTGCTCAACAACAAGAGTCAGGGGTGGGTGGAAGTCTGTAGGGACTCACCCATAGATGGCCCCTCCAAGCTTACTGCTAACTTTGAAGGTCCGAATGAGACCATAGCAAGGTACATGAAGCTTATCATTTCTTAGCTCATGTCACTCTCACAACCTGAAAGGTCTGCTTCGCTACCATCCAGACTTCAAGGGACCAATCAAGTCAACCTGCATGGTGACCTCCTTCCTGGTATCTAACTTTTGATGACTCCCTCTATGAATTAGGGTAATCCTTGCATCTATGACAAATAATTCCATGCATTGCAGGATGTTAACAATATGTTTTTTCCTAGCTCACTTAAAGCCTGTGTGTGTGTGTGTGTGTGTGTGTGTGTTTAAAGTTAAGTTGTCAGGTTGCCTCACACATATTAACTTAGACATCTAAATTCTCCTTTGGTCTTGTGGCCCCAACTTTCCCTGTCTCTGAGTTCTCTGTATCAAGTCAGGAAGATGGACAAAAAGAATGGAAAAAAAAAAAAAAAAAGAATGATGGAAAAGATACAGCTGTTCCTTAGCCATTTCAATTCTATTCACATTCTATTGGTGGGACCTGGTCATATGGACCTGCCTAGGTGCAATGGATGATGGGAAATGTAGTTCCTGGTGTACAATTGCTACCTGGCCACAACTGTATACCATGTGTCATAGTCTATTCTCTATTGCTATACCAAAATACCTGAAAGTAGCCATTTTATACCTTTCAGGTGTCCCCTGAAAGTTCATGTGTGACAACGCAGGAATGTTCAGAGATGAAATGATTAGATTATGAGAGCTGACCAAAATAAGTGGATTAATCCATTTTCTGGATTAGCAATTTGGATGGATTAATGGATGGCAACTATAGAAAAGTAGAGTATAGCTAGAGGAAGTAGGTCACTGGGGATGTACCCTTGGGACCTGTATTATCCCTGGCTTATTACATTCAAGTTCTCTCTGCTTCCTGGCTGTTCTGAACCAAGCAGTTTTCCTCTACCACACCCTCCAGCCATGATGTCCTGGCTCACCTTGGACTCAGAGCTATGGAGTGAGCTGACCATGGACTGAACCTCTGAAACTGTGAACCTAAATAAACTTTTCCTAAGCTGTTCTTGTCAGATCTTTTGGTCACAGTGATGAAAAGCTGACTAACACACTAAGCCTATTGATGCCCCCTTTAATTGTTGCCCAAGGAAGAGCCTCACTTGCCTTACCTCACCCCAGCCCTGGCCTCACCTGCCTTTCAGGCTTCCTCATCTGATAGTTTGGCATCTGGGCACATGATTGGCTCTGGGTGAGACCCTACGAGCAGGAGGAGGACATTGGCTTCTGGAGACAGGCAGGTGTCTAAGAGGAAGCGCAGGTGCTAGAGGCTGCCGAGAAGGCCAATCCCCTCCTCGTCCCAGAGAAAAGCTCTCCAGCAGCCTCGCTTTGTTGCCCTGGGCCTGCGGGACTTCCAGGCCTCTCTGGCCCAGGGAAGACAGGTCCTGGTTCATCCCTAGGAGGCTTCTCTCCTCCCTCCAAGTCTCCTGGTACCTCTGGAGTTAGCCAGAGGCCTTGCTTATCTCATTTCTCTGGAGTGATTTTGAGTTCAGCCTTGTGAGACTTTAAAATTGAAACCACGTCTCACAACAATTTGGTAGAAAAACACAATTGTCACCTGTTTGAAGATATGGATTTTTTCCTCAGGGCTATTTTGTTTCACTTCACAGTCCCAAAGTTTTATTTCATTTTGTTTTGCAGTAGCCTTTGACATTACAGGGCTCTCTCCCCTCCTCTCCCTCTCCCTTCCTCCCTCCCTCTCTCCCTCTGTCCCTGTCCCTCTCATTTTATATTTCTATCAGCCATTGTTTCTGTGTGTGTGTGTGTGCGCGCGCGCGTGCACGCATGTGTGCACATCCTTTCCTGTCTCATACATGTGTGCTATAGGTTTTGTAGCATTCGGGGAGCCCCCTCACATCAACACCCAGCTGGACAACAAAGAACCAAGCAGGACTTGGGGTTCTGCCTCTCACTTCTTTTCCTACCACATCCCTCCCCTCCAGCACTGGGGCATGTGGCTCAGGGAATACCACAGGGCTAGGTTGGAGGAAGAAAGAATATGGTCCCATAGGATCCAGGCTCTTCTTTGGAGGTCATGGGCAGGGGTTTGGAGGGGCAACTTCCTTTAAAATGAAAATGAGAATACTGCCCAGACAATCTGCTTGCTGCTCTAGAACCCCAAAAGACAGAGACTACAAGCTTTAGGAAACTGCAGGCTGCCTGCTTCCCCAAAAGAAAACAAAGCATGTTCTGAGTTAATGGAAGTTGACCTATACATTCACCCTTCCTCCCTGACACTCCCTCGTGACTCTATGCTTAAGAGAAAAGCATCGGTATGGTAAAAAACAAAACAAAACAAAACACATCAAGAAGGCTTGCAGTGGTATTAGCCACAGAGATTCCAAATAAGAAACCACCCATATATTCATCAGTAGTAAAATGGATAAATGGGATAAGTAATACTCATAATAAATAAATAAAACTCATCCTAATGGAACATTCTTCAGCAATAACAATAGACCATCTATAGCTATATGCAAAGACATCACATTGAGCAAAGGAAACCAAAGACAAAGAGCTCGTGCTGGATAATTCCATATTTATAAAGTACAAAAAGCAAAGTAAAGTCCTGTCACTCCATGAAAATGGCTGCCTCCACAACGCGGGCTAGAGAGGGCGTGAGGAGCTTCTGAGCATGGGTGTCCTAGCGGCTCTTAACCCAGATGTGTGTCCAGTTTGTGAGAATTTGGCAAGCTGTACTCTTAGAGCATGTGCGCATTTCTATGGATCTGTTATCCTTAAATAAGGTGAAGATAAAAAGCAGATGCCTCACCTACCAATTGGCCTCTCAGACTTTGAGTGGTGAGGAGAAAGGAGTGGCAGACCCAGCAGCGTCCCCAGCACCTCCATGTTTCCTGAATGCCCCCAGTGAGGAGGCAGTTCTCAAAACTGGCTCGCCTCCCACATTCTGGAGTAGCTAAGCCGCATGGGATGAAACACCATTTGTGTTAGGCAGCTTTCTGTTCCTCTAACAAATACCTAAGATAAATCAACTTGAAAAGAGAAAAGGTTTATTTTTGGCTCACAGTTGTGGAGACTTTAGTCCATGGTCGGCTGGCCCTCTTGCTTTTGATGTTCATATTTAATCCACTCATTGACAAAAAAGATAACTTCCGACATTTTCCCTCAAAATCTCATTATAAAAAATGTTCAACATATACAAAAATAGTGTACAACCATAACAGCCCAATTCAATTATTATCAACTCATGACCAATCTTGGTGCATTTGACCTGTTTTTCCACCACTAATGGAACTTTGAAACAAATCCCAACCATCAGTTATTTCACCTGTAAAGATTTCAGTAAAAAGCAGTAACAGTGTCACCTGAAAAACTCATTTAAACTGAGGTATAAATAACTGAGGAGGTCTAAATTTTCAAGTTGTCTCTGACTTAACAGAATTTTTGTTTTGTTTTGGTACTGGGCATTGAACCCAGGAGCGCTTAGCCACTGAGCCACACCTCCAGCCCTTTATATTTTTTACTTTGAGACAGGGTCTCACTAAGGTGGTGAGGCTGACCTTGAACTTGCAATCCTCCTACTTCACCCTCTTGAGTCGCTGGGATTGCAGGCATGCACCACCACACCCAGTAGACCTAGTAGAATTTTAATTAAACCATAAGATGAGGAACAGTGTGGTGATAGTGGCATTTGGGACATCTCTTCCCCAGCAGAGAAGCTGAAGTGAGATGTTGTAGTGATCAGAGGGTGGTGTGTGGCAAGATCTGTTGATGCCACATATGTCACAACCTGTCCCACTCTGCCTAAGGTCAACCTTTTTATTACTCCCAACCAGAGACTTGCACAAAAGCCTATCTAAAAGTCCCATTTAAAGAGTGTTCTGATTTAGTTTCCATCTTACATGTTTCAAATACAGATGCTCCTTGACTTACAGCAGGGTTACACCCCAAAAAGCCTATCATAAACTGAAAATAGTTTAAGTGGAAAATGCATTTAATACACCGAAGCTAAACATCACAGTTAGCCACATAGCACACTGCAGAGTATTAGGGTTTCAAACCCCTTTTGATCACATGACCAGCGTCAACACCACCACCCAGCATGGTAAGAGAGGATCCTGCCTTCTCGTTAGCCCAGGAAAGAATGCAAATTCAAAGTATAGTTTCTACTGAATGTTTATCACTTTTGCTCCATCATAAAGTCAAAAAAACTCTTAAGCAGAATCATCATAAGTGAGGGACCATCTATATTCAGGTTTTGCTCCATTCAAATTCATTCACTGAATTCTCTTGGATAGAGGGGGAGGAAGGCAGATGGATAACTGCAGGTCATGTTAGATGTTGTGAGCAAACCAGTGGCCACTCAGAACCCCACGTGTTGGGGCTGGATCAGTGGCTCAGTGGTTATGGCACTTGGCCTGGCATGCACAAGGACATGGGTTCGAATCCCAGCACCATGTACACAACAAAGTGTCAGAGCAATGAAAGCCACATGAAAAACTGAATAAAATTGATTCTCTCTCTCTCTCTCCTGCCCTTCTCACTCAAAAAAAAAAAAAAAAGAAAGAAAGAAAAAGAAAAGAAAAGGTTAAAAAAAAAAGCCCATGTGTCAAGAGATTGAGACTGAACACCTAGGAGGCACCCCTTAGAGGCAGGGTCTAGCCCTCTTTCCACCAACGGCAGCAACCTGGAAATCACAGCTGTGTCTAGGATTTCAACTTGTTTTGTTTGGTTTAAGAAGCCATTAGAAAATATGGGGATCATTTGCTAACACCAGTTGAGAGGGTTTCCGTAAAAATCCCACGGAGGCCAACTCAACAGCTTCTGTCCCCAACCTCGTGCAGGGCAGACTGGAGACTCAACCTCCGGCTCCCTCTCAAGAAGACTTCAACCGATGACAGATGGATATTGGTGGAATAAATAGCCAGCTCCCTTGCCCTTCAGGTGGGCAGCTCTGAATGATGTTCCGTGTGGTCTCCCAAGGCCCCAATGAGGCTGAGTCCCAGTTATCACCATAACTGCCCGTCAAGACTGAACAGCTCTGTTCCCATCTTTGTCTCCCTTCCAGCCTCCCCAGCAGGGTTTCCAGGAATCACCTTCCAAATAATCCACTCGATCTCAATCCAAGTCTGTCTCTGGCAGAATTCTACCTGAGGTACAGTTCACCAGCTCTCAGCCCAGGTTCTCCAAGTTATCAGCCCCACCCCTGGCCGGGAACGTTCATCTGAAGCACCGCACCGCTGCAGAGCAGTCATTGTGCAAGGGTAGCTTGCCTCAAAGATCAAAGAAGCCTCTGCTTCTGGAAAATATTGGGTCAAATAGCATGTCATTTTAGAAAAGCCCTCAAGTACAGCATTTCCTGAGCTCTGCAATTACGGCCTCTTTCTATGTTCCCTGTAAATGACCGTGTAAGCAGCTATTTACTCTCCCGCTCAGGGCACCACTAAAGGGCTCATTCTAAATATATCATGACAAACTCATAACCCTTGGGCTGCCCAAATGCTTTTTGTGAGTTGCCACCGTGTTTGTGGTTGAGTGCCTCCACATAAAACCCTGCGGAGACGCGCTGTTCCCAGCCAGGCAGAGCCTTCCCCCTCTACTTTCCCCTTCTCCCCACCCCCACGGGGGAAGCCACGAAGAATTTCCATGAAGAGAAAGCAGCAGGACTTTGAGATTCATTGTTAGACTGGCTCCAAGGGCAAGAGCTTCACAGAGTTTAACAACAGACCTAGCACTTAAAATAAGCGCCCAGTAAATATTGGTCAAATAAATTCTGAATCTATATGAGTGGATTATTTTATCTCCTTTGCTCCTTCCCTCCCTACTTCCTTCTTTTCTTCCTTCTCTTTCTTTCCTTTCATCTCCCTTCCTTCCCTCCCTCTTTTCCTCTGAAAAATGTAGATACAGGCTGTCATTGCTTGTAATAGACAAAAACTGGAATCAACCTTCACGTTCATGGACGTAGGCAGGTTAAGTGCATTATATCCACTAATGGAATAGTCTGTGGCCTTTTCTGAGGAGGCTGTTTATGCTCTGAAGTGGAATTGAGTACCTCCAACACGTATTAAGGGAAAGAAGCAAGGTGCTGAAGAGAGTGTATGGTGTGCTGTCACTCGTGGAAAAAAATGTTTAGAAACACATGAAATACATCTGGAAGGATAAATAAGAAACTCAGTAGGGGTTACCCACAGGGAGGAGTGGAAACGAAACTGCACTTTGAATACTTTATTTATTTTACTCTATGTGTGTGAAAGGAAAAGGAGTCTTGCCTTCTAGGACAAACACACTAACGGCGGTATGGGTTTTGGGTTTGCACGATGGGGTTTGGAATCCTCTCTCCCTCCCAGCCCGGTGCCTGGCTAAGAGCAGGTAACCCATAGACCTCTCCTGATAAAGACAAGTGTGGCCCCCACCTTTACAAATCTGATTGCCAGCCTCCTCTGAGCAGAAACAACTAGAAGAAAAAATTCCCACAAGAGGTTGGGCACAGGGGTACACACATGGCAGAGGGATCACTTGAGCCCGGGAATTCAAAAACAGCTTGAGCAACATAGTGAGACCCAGCCCTTAAAAAAAAAAAAAAAATTAAATATTAAGGAAAAAGTGTTGACAATACTATAGGAGACGTACCTCCATCTACCACATAGCAACATTTCAGTCAACTGCCAACTGCAGAAACGATGGAGGAGCTGGAACTTTCCTATTGCCTGGTGACATCACAGCAACGGAATGCTGAATGTCACAGCAAAACACATTGCTCACATGTTTGTGGTGATGCTGGTATAAACAAACCTACTGTGCTTCACATACTTCATATACAGTCCATAACGCTCGACAATGCTGATACACAGCCATACGACTGATTTGTACATTTACCATGCTGTTCTCTGTATTGTTATTTTGGAATTATATTTACTGTGAGATAGCATGCCCTGTTATGCCAGAGGCAAGCTGAGACTCTCACATTTACCGCCTCTCTTGAGGCCACATCAAGTGACTGACCTGTACATTTAGGTTTTGTGACTACTATCTGTGATGTTCACATGACAAAATTGCCCAGCAATGCATTTCTCAGAATGTAGCCCTGTTAAGAGACCCAGGACAGTATTTTCCGCATAGTGTGCTGGGCAATGTTCTCAGCCCTGGGGATCTAGAACAAGGAAGATAGAAATCCCTGACCTCACCAGACTTGCCTTCCAACTGGAGCTGAGGAGGGAATAGGCGATCAATAAGTAGTTGCAGTAGGTTAAATTGAGCTTAAGGTTAAGACAGAGAACACAGCAGGAAATGTAGGAAGTGCTAAGGGGCCGTTGCAAACCGAAGGGTGGCAAGGGAGTCCTGGGGAGAAGATCAAGGCCTGGGGAGGTGAAAATATCTGCAGAAGATCCAGAGGGAGCAGGGAACACAAAGATCTGCAGGGGGTGCAGGAAAGGAAAAGCTCTGCCATTGTATAGGGGTGGGGCACCCCAGGGGCCTGGGGCCTCCCCAGAGGCCTGCTTTTCTGTGAACCTGGACTAGTCAGTCAGCCCAGTGCTAAGGGTCAGGTGGAGCCAAAAGCCAGAGGGCACTGGCCAGAGCTGCATTGCCCACCAGGCAACCTGGAGAGGGAGACCCCCTGCCAGCCTGGATGCCTCAGGCTCAGATTCAGAGGAAATAGCCCCCCCCCCCAAGGGACCAAAGCAAAAATAAATGTTCCAAGAATACTATATTCTAAATATTCCTTTACATAAACTTTCCCAGTGATGGTCTCTTAGAGCACTCACACAAAATGCCCCACCCAGAGGAAGAGGCTGCAGGGGACCTCCTGAAGATTCACAGAGGCTCCTACAAGTCCTGAGCAAGAAAACCTCGCTTTGTTCAACCATGTTTCTCAGACTCCTCTGATGAAAGAAACTTTTTTCAAATCACTGCTATTAAAGTCCCTCAGCCTAATTTCTATGGACCCCTTTGAGCAGCACTGGATTGGGTTTCAGTAGCCTCATCCCTGGAGAAACCATTCTGTGAATCAGGACAAATCTTCGCTTTATGTTACTGCCCCTGTAAGAATCTCTTTTATTGCATCCCCCCCAAAGAAATGAAAAAAAAAAAAAAAACCAGAGTCTTTAAAACACACACACACACACACACACACACAAGACAGTGCTATTTCCATGGGGTGTGGCTCTGTGTGTACCTGCAGATGGTAAGCAGGCACCTGGATGCAGTGATAGACCCATACCCTGAGAGTGAGGTCACCACCAGCCACGCCAGCATACTCAGTGCAAGGAAGTCCTCCCCATCACCCCCTAAAACCTTTCCTTTTGCCTAAGGAGAGGGGGTAATCATCCTAAAAATGAAACCTGGAATTTCTACTCCTGGACTTGTGCCTAGGAGAAAGGAGTGCTTATGTAGCACATGAGCATCCTAAGAGACATGCAAGAACGTTAAGAGGAGGGCTATTCACAATAGTCCCAAGCTGGAACCGACCCAAATACCCATCAGCAGAGGGATATATAATATAAATAATGTGTTCATACAATGGAACACAACACGGTAAGAGAAAGAAGGAACCTCTGGCAGCGTGGGGAAAGCTCCGAGATGCCACGCTAAGCACATGCTGTGTGATTCCTTTTGTCTGAAGGTCAAGGATGGGCAAAAGTACCCTATGGTGCTAGAGGTCAGACCGGACGTAATTTGGGGATAACTGGCTGGAAGACAGCTTGAGGGACCCTGCTGGAAGCTGGAAATGTCCCAGATCTTGATCTGAGCTGTCTGGTTGTGCACAAATGTGAACATCCAGTGAGCGGCCCACTTTCGACTGGTGTATTTTGCCGTAAGTTATATGCCTATAAAATCGAGAAGCAGAGACATAAAAAATAAAGGCTGGAAAAGCAGAAGAGGTAGCCCAGAGCTGCCTGTCTTTCTTTCCTATTAGGAATTCCCTAAAGGCTCTAAAAAGGCTGAAGTTCTCTTCTCTCCATCCTCTGCCACCCTTGCAGACAATGCCCCATCACCTCCATCCCCACTGCCCCTCTTCCACCTACCCACCACAGCCCACTGTTTATACAGCCTCTAGATCCTTCTTTCCAAAACACAAATCTGCTCAGGCCACCCATGGTTGAGCCTCTGTCCTCAGGATGAAATCCTAGCTCCTTAACCGGGTTTATATAACCTTTCCAGATCTGACCACACCTCCTCTCTCACTACCCTCCCTCCTCCTTTCTCCATCTCACTCTCCCCTACCGAATCCATTTAAGGTCTCAATAGACTAATTCTCCTTTCCTATATTTTTTCCACTACCAAGCATGGCACTCTTCCCAACCTACTCACCAACTCTGCATCCGCCCCAACGCTTCTCCCACCTCATCATCTACCTCTCATCTTTAATGTCTTTTCCTCTGAGAAGTCCTCAGAGTATTCATGGAACTGCCCTAAAACTGCCTACATATCTTTACCTCCCACCAAATTGAGCCCCAGGGGGGAGCTTGGCCTAGCACCAAGAGATGCCCAACAACGTGTGTTAATGAATGGGTGTAGATCTCTTTGGAAAGGGCTGTAGTAAGCGTGCGCACCCTGCTGTGTTCTTCAACTTTACCAGTTCCATCCACCTAGGTCTGTCTCTCCTTATATAAATATTTTTTCTGAAGCTCAGGTAAGACAGAAAGCAGAGCCTGAGCAGGGCAGGCTGGAAGGGTCAGGGAAAGCAGGCCCAGGACCTCAACAAAGCACTGATGGGAAGTGGTATGTAAATGCCCAGCTCCCTTCCTCTAGAGGTGATTCTGAGATGCTCACACTGCTTCCCAGAGTTCTCCTGCAGTGGAGCTCTTGATGTCCTCAGTGATGATCTGTATAAGCTCTGTCCCCTTTCTGTCCAAATCCCATCAATGTCTTCTGGGGTCACCTTCCAAATAAGCAACTTTCCTTTGGATCCTTGCATCAGTGCCCACTGTCAGGCCCTGTCTCCAATAGCAGGGCTCTATTGTGCATATGGCATTGGATGCATGGCACAAAGCTGGATTTGGGCATCCTGGGTCAGGATACCTGGACATCCTCTGTAGCATACATGGAGTGGGTATTATAAAGTACGGAGGCTGGGCTGGAGCAGTGGCTCAGTGGTTACAGTGGTTGCCAGGCATGCGAGAGTACGCGAGTTCAAGCCCTAGCACCATGTACACAAGTATCAGAGCAACAAAAGCCATATGAAAAACTAAATAAAATTGATTCTCTCTCTCTCTCTCTCTCTCTCTTTAGGAAGAAAGAAAGAAATACAGAGGCTGGTAAGGATTTTGGAATAAGAAAGCTGTGACTGCCAAACTGAGAGAAGCAGCCAGGATTCCAGGGGTAAAGGAAAATGTGAGGTCACGGGGGCACAGTAAAGAGTTGTGAGAGAGGAAATTAAGGATGGAAATGCAGCGCTTTTGACAGAGGCGTGGTGTGTGCTTGGAGCGAGCAGGATTTCCACCCATGCTCTGTAGCGGGAGGGAAGCTCTCTGCTTGAGCTCACAAAATGCAGTGGAAGCCCATTTGCCACCTTCCATTCCAGCCTTGGGTCCAGGAATCCTACAAGGTGCCAATAAAACAGAAAGCAACATGCTGGAGTTTGGAAAGTGCTGGAAGCCCAGATGCACTTGATAGACATCAAGCCTTGGACAGCTTGACAAAGTTCAAAGTCTCCACTAGATGAGAGACATCTCCTGGTTCCCCCATGGCCTCACATTTTCCTTTAACTTACACATCTGAGACCCCAAATTGAGTTTTTTTTGTTGCTGTTGTTTTTGTTGTGTTTTTTATTAATTTGTGTGTGTGTGCAGTGCACACGTGTATGTGTGTGTGTGTGTGTGTATGTATGTGTGTGTGTGTGTGTGTGTGCTTGTTTTTTGCAGTAACTCCAGGACATCACCCATGCTAGACAAATGCTCTACCACTGAGCTGCATCCTCACGCTCGGATCTGAGGTGCATCCTCACCTCTGATGGCCCTGGAATCAGAGAAGGATATGGCAGGGAGCACATATGGGTGACAAGATGTGGACACTGCATGGAGTGGTCATCAGGAAAGGAGGCCAGGGGCCTGGGATACCTGGATCCTGTGAGGAGCACATGATGTCTCACCCATACCCATGAGCCATTGGATTTGGGCTCTGGCCCTGAATGAAATCTTCACATCTTGGCTGAAATCTCAGCAAAGATGTAAAGGAGCTGACGGAGTGAGCCCAGTAGAAATGTGAAGAGATAAGGTCCTACGCACAGGAAATAGGCCTCAGGAGACCTGGGTGGGATCGGCGCTTGCCCCATTGTCTCAGCCTCCCTGGTTGTCTGCTGATCCTTCAGCTGGGCTTCAGATGTGCTTTTAATAGCAAGTAGACTTATGTCTAATTGGCAGGATATTTACACTGTATGCAGCAGAAGTGGGCAGAGAAACTTCTGTAGAGAAAAGTTCAGAGATACCTAGACTCTAAGATGGGAATTGTGTGTGTGTGTATGAATGTGTGGTTCTGAGGATGAAACCCAGAGCCTTGTGCATGCTAGGTAAGCACCCCACCACTGAGCTACACCCCCAGTCCCATCTGCAAGGCCTTATTAACTCCAGCAAAACCTGCACCATCCAATATGGTAGCCACTAGCTACATAAGACCATTGAGCATTTAAAATGCAGCTAATCCAACTGATATGCTTTAAGGGTACAGCAGACACAAACTTCAAGACTTAGAATTTTAAAAAGGAGAAAACATATTGCTAATATTTTTATATTGATTGTATGTTAAAATGATATTCTTGATATATCAGGATAAATATATTATTAAATTAATCTTATTTTGTTACCGGTTGAATTGTGGCTGCCCAAAAAGGTGTTGGAGTCCTAACCCCCAGAATGTGACCTTATTTGGACATAGGGTCATTACAGATGTCGTATGGGCTGTTACTCCAAAATGATTGTGGCCCCATAAGAAAAGGAAACAGACACACACAGGCAGCAAAAAGACACCTGTGTGACAAGGGAGGCAGGTTAGAGTGCTCCATCTACAAGCCCAGGAATGCCTGTCAGCAAAAACAAGATGCTAGAAGGGGCAAGGAGGATTCTCCCCTCCAGGTGTCAGAGAGAGCAAGGCCCTGATGACACTTCATTTTGGACTTGTGGCCTCCCTAATCGTGACAGTACATTTGTTGTTTTAAGCCACCCAGCATGTGGTACTTTGTGACAGCACCCTAGGAAACTAATATACCCAGTTAATTTTTACTTATTTTCATGTGGCTACTAGAAGTAGGCACACTGCTTTAGTCTCCTTTTCACTGATGCAACCAAAAGACCTGACAGGAACAATTTTAGAGGAGGAAAAGTTTATTTGGTGTTCAGTTTCCAGGGCCTCAGTCCACAGATGGCCGACTCCATTGCTCTGTGCCTGAGTTGAGGCGGAACATCATGGTGGAGAGGAAAGCAGTTCAGGACATGACATTCAGGAAGCAGAGAGAGAGAGAGAGAGAGAGAGAGAGAGAGAGTGCTCTCCTCTACATGGACAAAGTATAAACCCAAAGGCATGCCCCCGATGATCCACCTTCTCCAGTCACACCCTACCTTCCTACAGTTACCATGGTTAATTCCTATCAGTGGATTAGTGTACTGATAGGGTTAAGACTTTCACAACCCTATCATTACACCTCTAAATTTTCTTGCATTGTCTCACACATGAGCTTTTGGGAGACACCTCACATCTAAACCATAATACACACCATTATTTTCATTTTCCAGAAGAAGAAACTGAGGGTCAGAGAGACCAAACGGTGTGTGTAAAGTGACAAAATAGTAAATGATGCAGATTTAGATACCCATCTTCAGGTTTCAGTGTTCTTTCTGTTGCTCATTTGTTTATCCAACATTATTTATCGAGTACCTACACTACAGGCACTTTTATAGGCATTTAAGGTAGATCAATGAATAAAACAAAGACCTCTGCCTCTTGGACTTTCTACTTTCTACCAGGGAAAGACAGATATTAAATAACAGCTTTGATGAATAAGTGCATAACTTGGTAGGGCAGGCAGAGTCGAATGCTATGAGAAAATAAGTAGGACAGAGTGAGCAGGGTTAGCGGTGTCAGGGCTGGGGGTCCATTTGCAGCACAGAATAGCGAGGTGAGGGCCAGCCTCATGAGACGGTGAAATCTCAGCCAAGATGTGAAGGAGCCGAGGGAGTGAGCCCGGGAGAAATGTGAGGAGATAAGGTCCTACTCACAGGAAACAGAGCAACCCAACAGCATGGAGATCCAAGACATCACCAAGCAGAATGAAGCAGACATGAGCTTATTACTGAACACCTAGAACAAGAGTCTTCCAACCATATTTCAAAGAAACCATGGGTTCTTTATAGGGTCTTCTGGGACTGTGACCATGCGCTACAATTCCCCGACCCATCTCCAGCACTCCTGGCCTCACCAGACCTCAATTCTCATCCCCTTTACCTTTGGAGGTTCCAGTTGGATTTCCTCTAAAAAATTCCATATCCAGAAAACAAGCTTGGAGTATATATACTGCAGGACGTCACTCCACACGATGATTCTCAGCAACATAAAGGCTGAACTAGCAACACACGCGTGGCCTGGGCGAATCTTGAATGCATCACACCAATGAAAGAAGCCAGACCCAAACAGTTATGTACTGTGGCTCCACGTACTTGGTGTTCTAGGAAAGACGAAAGCATGGGGATGGAAAACAGGGCCGTGGCTGCTGAAAGCTGGGAAGGAAGGTTGCCTACCAAGAGTACCAACGAATCCTCTGTATCCTGAGAGAGGTGGTGGCCACTTCTGTAAGCATTGGTCAAAACTCATAGACCCCCACACTAATTTACAATATGAAAATCATACCATATTTCAGTAAGTGTGACATTTTTTCCAAAAAGCTTGGAGATCCTGCCTTAGATTTCTTTCAGTCTAAGGCCATCATGAAGGGTTAAAAAATGAAGCAAAAAATAGCAACCTCTGAGTGTGAAGAGTAAGAAAGGGGAATGGCCACCCACAGGGACATCCTGCATGTTGGGCCATCAGCTAGTGTCTGACTCATTTTTTAAGATTCAAGCTTTCACACACATAATCCTCACAATAACTCAATGGAGAGAACGAAACTATACAGGCCCAGTTTGGCAGATTATATTTCCCAGAATAGCAGGAGATGATATTTAAAATAAATAAAATATAATGCTGTGATTGAGGGCTGGTGGTATGGCTCAGTGGTAGAGCACTTGTCTAGGATGTGCAAAGCCCTGGGTTCAACCTGGGTTCAAACTCAAGTGCTGCAAAAATAGGAGAAGAAAGAAAAGAAAAGAAAAAAGAAAGAGCTATGTTTTATGTTTTAAGTCACTAGTTTGGGGGATGGTTCACTTACACAGCAATGACACCTGGGGCATCAGGCAACCAGTCCTCCATAGCCAAGGCACCTCTACAACCAAGGCTTGCTCTCCTCGTCCTGGGTTTACCACCTTTCTTTATTCTGCCTTGCTCCTAACCAAGGCAGTGGGGATCCAAACCTCCACAAACAACCATGGGAAGAAACTCTAAATGTATCAGTTTCTAGAGCAGCAAGACCCAACTCCTCTCTGGTTGCCAGGTGCCAAAGCCATGCCTGGCACATAGTAGGTGCTCAATAAATATTTGGCAAATGAAGGAATAGATCCCAGGCCCATTCTGGGAACTGATATATAATGGTGAGAAAGACACAGTTTCTGCTCATGACTGTTCTTTAGGAAGGAGATGACGATAAGTAAATAATTAAGAGGCTTTAGATTCTACATACCGAAAAGAAAACTAACAGGCTCTGCGAGGCGGAGGGATTGGACATGCATGGAGACCGAGGCAGCCCTCTCTGAGGAGGTGATATTTGAACTGAGACTGAAAGATAAAAGATGCTAGCTTTGGGCAGGCAAACAAGTGTGCTCCCGACAGAGGGATGGCCAAAGGAGGCATAGGTGTACACACACACATGCACAATTCTGCAATATAAAAGGAAGACGCTGAGGTTATAATAAGCCTTGTTTGTTCTTTAACAAGGAAAATAAAGCAAATCATTAATGATAGCATGGAATGAAGGACAGGGCATTGGGTTAGAAGCCCAGCTTTGCCACTACTTCACCTGGTGACCTTGGGCCTCCATCCTTCTTGCTATAAAATGAGGCATGTGGGCTAGAATCCACATGCTAGATAGTAGTAAGCTGGAGCGGGCTCACACTGGCCTGGGAGAGTAGATTGTGTACATTTCCTCCCAGGCCCCCTGGATCTGCTGATGTCACAGTGGTCAGAGGAAATTGGCCACAGTGGGAGTATTTACACCACAGAAATTGACAAACACTACAAATCAGGTCTCTTCTTGTTGGAGAGCTAGTTTTTAAATATTCACCAGCACACCACTGGGCTGAGTGGTTGCTTCTTAAACTCTTGCTATTTCTTAGTGACAGATAGGAGCTCATACTTAAACCCAAAGGCCTGGGGTCTCAGCACCTTAGAACTGTCCTTAAAAAACACCTAAGTAGGCCGGGCATGGTGGAGCACACCGGCTCAGGAGACTTGAGACAGGAGGATCACAAGTTCTAAGTCAGCCTCAGCACCTTAGCAAGACCCTAAGCAACTTAGCAAAACCTTGTCTTAAAAAAAACGGTTTGGGTCTGGGAATGTGAGCCAACATGGTTAAATACACTAGCTTCAATTCTCAGTACCAAACAACACCCAAGGATAGCTTTAAAATTTACAGTCAATATTATTTTCATGTATGAATGCTTCTAGTTTCATCAAACTTTAATTTTTTTACTTTATTAAATTTTAATAAAATTTTATCATTTCATTTTCCTAACTTTAGGAAGGTTGTACACACACGCACACACACACACACACACACACAGGAGTCCTTCACCCAGGTCTAGTGTTGTCCTGTGGCCCAGGTTGGCATTATTCAGTCCCTCCAAGTGGAAGGCCTTCCCTTCTCTCCTTTTCTCCCTCTCTTTTCTCTTCTCCAGAACCCATGGCCACTCTGACTTGGCATTGGGATGGGCATGGGGGTAGGCATAAATCAGCCCTCGCCACTGATTCAAGAAGCCCTGGGGCTCAGAACCACTATTCCCAGAGCCTGCTCTTCTCAGTGGGGTTCAGTCCTGGTCAGAAGATGCTGCCTACCATTTGTGACAGATAAGCTGCTTGGCTTCCTTGCAAGGGGCCCCTCCAGTGCTGCCAGCATCCTTGGGTGACTTCCCCTCAGACAGAAAGGAATGAGAGTTTTTTTTCCTCCTCATCTGGAAGTGTCTGGGCTTAGATCATCACACGGGGGCTTATTCTGGGAGATCTGTTTTCTGCATCCCAGACTTGAGGCTGAGGCAGCCTTCCTGACTCACCTTGGACAAATGGTTAAGTTTTGTCTGTGCCCCTTTTTCCGCTATCAGCTGCCGCTTACCTCACTGCTGGCGATGGCTGGGTGAGTGTCCAAGAGTCTCCAAAGTGGCCAATGACATTTCCAAACTCAGAGCCAAGTACATGGGCTCTGGTTCCACACCACAGAGAAAGGGGCAGAGTCCTAGCTTCCACAAGATGCCAGACCCTGGGGTGCTTGAATGTTCATCATGGAAAATTCCAGAAAAAAAATTTACAAAGCAACATCATCTCTGGAGATGTCTGTGGAGGAGACTAGAGCAGGGATGTGGGGAAGGGAACAGTCTAAATGTCAAAGGGACCTCTCCTCTGCTTGTTCTCCAAACCTCTGAAAGCAGTGCTCACTGGGTCTTCATTGCCTCAGGCCCTGGGGGCCATCTGCTCTGCTCCACCCCACCAAATTGGCACGAAAGCCATCCGTGGCCTCTGCTTACTAAATTCAGTGGCTACCTTTCAGAATTTATTATGCTGCCTGTTCTCTCCCATTTTGAACTATATTCCACATCTTTTTGCTTAAAATTCTCTACTTTCATGGTATCTTAGTTTGGGTTTGCCTAAAGAAGAAGACTGAGGCAAAGAACTGCATACACGTGGTTACATGGGAAGTGGTCCCAGAAAGCAGGGATGACATGAAGGGAAAGGGAAGCCGGAAAAAAAGTGTCTTATTGAACTGTGGGCCCCTGGGGCTTCATGCCTCTTGGGACCCTCTGAGAAACAATAGAAGGCATCTTAGAATGGTCTCCCCAAGGGATGAAAGGCAGGAGCATCACTCTAGAGTTTTGGCCACCATTCGAAAAGGATTGCTTCCTAGGGGCATTAGCTCCCTGAGGCAGAAAAGCAGAGCCTCATGGTGGTTGCTTGATGGTGGGAAGGCATCTGTGGGTGCAAGAGCCATCCACACTACAGCTGTAGTCGGTGGTGGGCCAAGGGAAGACCAGTGTATCTACGAGACATGGCCACCATGACAGCTGGCCCCTGAGGCTCTTCTCCTGATCATGTGACTCTACTCTCCATGTGATTCACTCTCCCCACTCCACCCAGGCTCCTTTAACCCACTGTGTTTCTCCCTGACACCCTGTCCTCCTGTCTGTCTCCCTCCCTATCCAATGTCATGGACTTGTCTCCATCACTGCACCAAATACTTTGTGTTATAATTCTTTCTTTGTCTTTCTCCCCAAGAAACTTCTTGAAGGCAGGGATAGGTGTGATTCTGGTGATCGACTGGCTAACACAGTTATAGTTTGATTATGAGGTGCCCCCCAAATTCTCCTGTTAATGCAGGAATATTCAGAGGTGAAATGACTGACCAGTGAGAGCAGTCCCTCTAGTCTGAATGGACTGACTGGGTGGACACTATAGGAAGGTGGGGAGTGGCTGGAGGAGGTGGATTACTGAGGATGATTAGTGGAATGGATTTTCTTCCTGTGTCCCCTTTCTCTCTCTCTTCCTCTATCCCTCCTTCCTTCTCTCTTTCCCTTTCCATCTCCCCCTCTCTCTCTACTTCCTGACCCCACCGTGAGCTAAGTAGTTTTCTTCTGCTGGGCCCTTCCCTGCTTCATCTTAGGTCTAGAACAATGGAATCAGCCATCTATGGACTGAGACTTCTGAAACCATGAGCCCCAAATAAATTTTCTCTGCTCTAAGCCGCTCTTGTCGGGTGTTTTGTTCATAGGAACAAAAAGCTTACCAAAACACAGTGTCTGGCCCATCATAGGAGCTGAAGAGCAGCTCGACACTCCTTCCCCATTAGAAGCCCACCATGGGGTCTGGGATGTGGCTCAGTGCCTGCCGAGCATATTCAAGGCCCTGGGTGCCATAACCCAGTACCACAAAAAAAAAGGATAAAATTTTTTAAAAAGCCTACCAATTGTGTTATGAAATCCATTTTTTCTTCTCTTAAGACCCAACACAAATGTTCCTTGATAGTTACTATGGGCCTGCTTTATGGAGAAAACAGGTTCCAGGATGGTGACAGCGGTCACCTTTTCTCTCAGGAATGCCAATTCAGCAGGTGGGATGCTGCCCTCTGGAAGTCACCAACTCTAGAACACCACCATCACCACCCTCTCTAGCCCTCAAGTTTTCACAAGGCTCAGAGCACATACAATTCTATGTGCCTTCCAGGCAAGTTAGGGCTTTCTGGAACCCTGTACCCATTAAGTAGCTATTCTCCATTCTCCTTTTTCCTTCCATTTCCCCGTCTCCCAGCCTGTGGGAACCACCAATCTGTTTTGTCTCTTTAGATTTACCTACTCTGGGTATTTTCTATAAATGAAGTCACATGTGTGTGGCTCCTTTCCTAGAGTGAAATGTTTTCAAGATTCACCTGTTAGCATGTTTCAGTATTTCACTCCTCTTTTTACAGTTGAATAATATTCCATTTGTGGATATACCATGATCTGCTTATCCATTCGTCCATTGGCGACATTTGGTTTGTTTCCACCCTTCAGTTATTATGAATAAATAGGACTATTGTGAACATGCATGTATGTATTTTTTTTACACAACAATTTTCAATTCCTTTGAGTATCTTGTGTTTAACATCTTTATTTTTATTTATTTTTTATTTTTTTTGGTACAAGGGTTCAAACACAGGAGTCCCTTATCACTGAGCTACATCCTGAAGACTTTTTATTTGTTTTTTTGAAATAAGGTCTCACTAAGCTGCTAAGACTGGATCAAATTTGAGATCTTCCTGCCTTCGGCTCCTGAGTGTTACAGACTTACATCCCTGCCTAGCTCTGTGTTTAACTTTTTGAAGAACTATCAAACTGCTTTTTACTGAGACCAAACTGTTTTATATTCCCACTAGCAAAGTGCAATGGGTCCAATTAGTCCACAACCTCACCAAAATTTGTCTTTCTTTCTAGTCATCCAAGTTAGTGTTAAGTGCTACATCACTGTAATTTTGATTTGCATTGCCTTAGTAGCTTAATGACGTAGAGAACCTTTCCATGTGTTTGTGGGCCATTTGGAAAAAATGGCTCTTCAATTCCTTTGTCCTTTTTAAAATTGGGTCATCCTTTTGTTTTTGAGTTGTAAGCGTTCTTTACATATTCTGGACACTAGACTCTTACCAGATATCTGATTTGCAAGTACTTTCTTCCCTGCTACCGAGTTGTATTTTCACTTTCTAGATAACGTCCTTTGTTGCACAAAGTATTTAATTTTGATGAAGTCCAATTCATCTGAGTTTTGTTGCATGCGCTTTTGGTTTCATATTTAAGAATATGTTCCCTAAACCAAGGTAATGAAGATTTACCCCTATGCTTTCTTCTAAGAGTCTTATGGTTGATTCCTTTTTTTTTTTTTTTTAATGAAAGAAGGACAGTGAGAGAGAGAGTTTTTCATGTGGCTTTCATTGCTCTGACACAGGGATCTAACTTTATTTTGCACATAGATATATATGCAGTGGCTTGGATATGGATTGTTCCCCAGTGGTTTATGTGCTGGAAATTTGATTTCCAACGTAACAGTGTGGAAGGTGGTGGAACTATCAGTTTATAGGTCATGCAGGCCCCACTCTCAGGAATGAATTAATGTCTTTCCCAAGAGACTGGGTTCATTCTCACAAGACCGGATTAGCTCTCACAGGAGTGTTTTTGGGTCTTGAAGGGCTGAATTAACCACCACAAGAACTAGTTGTTGTGAAGCTGGTGTTCTGGCCTCCTCCACACATGCCTGCTCACTATTCTTTTTTTTTTTATTGAGGAATTTAGTTTTTATACAATTATAAATGCATATGTAGTAACAGTATGATATGCTCCTGATCCTAATCCAGAATCACCCACGTTCCCTCCTTGTGGTGCGCTCTGCCATGTTGTGACAGCATGAAACCCTCAACTGGAACCTCTTTTCTTTATAAAATACCCAGTCTCAGGTATTTTGTGATGGTAATAGAAAATGGGCTAACGTAATGTAATTTCCTGATTATTCCCTTCAACTCCTCATATCAGCTCCATGAGAGAGAAAGCAATGTTATCAAATCATTTTACAGATGGGGAAACAGAGATTTTGAAGGGTGAAAATGTTGCCCAGAGTCAAACAGATAACAGTGCAGATGATCATTTCAGGCCTATCTGGATCAGAATCAGAGCTCCTGACCTTCAAAGCTAATGCTTCCTGTGCCCAGCTACCTCTCGGATTTCGGCATGGCTGTGGTATTTGGTCCACGTGACCTGCTAGCATCTTCTTTCAGTGGTGTGTGGAATCATGTCTCTGCTTTCCTGTCTTAGGGATTCTTCTAAAGCCATGAGAGGCAGAGGACATACACTGGGAAGCACTGGGTGAGTGCCCAGTGCCCATTGCCCGAAGTGATTTGATGGAGGATCATCTCTGTCTCCATATCATTCCCTACCTGCGGGGAGCTCCACTCAGAGCACCTGTACCTGAGTTCCTGCTCAGGTCTCCTTTCAAGGTGTCCAAGTAACACGCACACCAAAATTCACAAGAAGGGGTGGCTGGAGTGGTGACTCAGATATTACAGCACTTGCCTGGCATGCGTGAGGACGAGGGTTCGACTCCCAGCACCACATACACAAGGAAGTGTCGGGCAATGAAAGCCACATGAAAAACTAAATAAAATTGATTCTTTCTCTCTCTCTCTTTCTCCCTTACTCTATCTTCAAAGAAAAGAAATTCACAAGAGGGGCCTCCTGGGGCTCTGCAGTTATGGTGCTTGCCTGGAATGCATGAGGATGCAGATTTGAACCCCAGCACATGTACACAACTAAGTGTCCAAACAACGAAAGCCACATGATAAACTAAAAAAAAAAAAATGTATTTTCTCTCTCACCCCCATTTAAAAAGCAAAGAAAGAAAAAAAGAGGGGCTTCCTGCTCTCGCTGACTCTCTTCCCTCCCAAGCCCCGGCCTGTCCTTGTCCACAGGAGGCCTGTGTGGCACAGCCTAGACCACAGCTCCTGGCACCAGCCTGAAGGCCAGGACAGATGGGTGTAACTGCCACTCTGAGCTCATCTACAAGAAAGCAAGCAAATGGCCTCTTTCCTAACTGAAGTTTCCGAACAAGTGACCCCCACCCCAAGGTCCCAGCACAGAAATCCCTGGGAAGGGATCCAGTCAATGGTAAGTACCATCGTGCTTGCTCAATTGTCACTCTGGAGTTTTTCACAGACTCACACTTTTCCAAACATAGATGAACTTTCTTCACAGTGGGACTCAGCCCAAGAGACTACCCTGAAATCTGCTTCCAGAAGTCAGGAGAGTCCCACGGGCAAACCCCATTCCATCGACCTAATAAAGTCCCCCTGCAGGCTCTGGCCACCCACCAGGCTACCCTTCCTCTCTCCCCAGGGGCTTCCCCCAGTGCCAAGAAAACAGATCCTTCCTGTCTCTCAGTCCCTACTCCTGGAAGGCTGCCCATTGTCCAGGCCTTCTGACCTGCAAGGGGTCAGGGTACAGTGTGATGATGGTAGGCTAGAATCCAGAGAGTCACATCCAGGTTCATGGCTTGGGGCTCTCCACTGCCAACCCCCAGGGACAGAATAGCAAAAGAAAGGCAGAAAGGAAGGATGCTGACTTCTCTGGAGCAGCAACTCCAACTTTGAACACCTTTTCTTAAAAACATGTTATGGGGGTTGGGGATTTAGCTCAGTGGCAGAGCACTTGCCTAGCACACTCAAGGCCCGAGTTCGGTCCTCAGCCCTGAAAAAAAAAATGTTAAGGTTTGATGTGAGGTGTCCCCAAAAGCTCATGGTGAGACAACGCAAAAAAGTTCAGAGGAGAAATGATTGGGGAATGAGAGCCTTATCCCAATCAGTGAATTAGTCCCCTGACATGGATTAACTGAGTGGTAACTGCAGGCCAGCAGGGTGTGGCTAGAGGAAGCGGGTCCCTGGGGACCTGCCTTTAGGGTATACTTCTGGTGAGCTGAGCTTAGTGTCTCTCTGCTTCCGGATTGCAATTCCCTGAGTCACTTTCCTCCACCACGCTCTCCCACTTGATGTTCAGCCTCACCTCAAGCCTCCAGGAATGGATCCTACTGTCTATGGACTGAGACCTCTGAAAATGTGAGCCCCCAACTCAACTTTTCCTCCTAAAATTGCTCTTGTCGGGTCTTTTGGTCACAGCAATGAAAAAGCTGACTAAAACATCATCCCTTCACACATACGGGAATACACATAACATGGGGAACAGTAATCTTTCCTAACTTGCTGTGACCCCTACAAGACACCAGCTCTATAGTCCCTGGCTAACGCTCCTGAATAAATTGCGAGTAGCCCACGTGTGTAGCAGACACAGCAGCTCTGTCTTCACTGCACATTGGAAACACCTGAGAAGCTTAAAAGGAGCAGACACTGGGTCCTACTCCAGAGATCCTGACGTTTTCGGTCTCAGTGGGAAACTAAGCCATGCGATTTTTTTTGAAGAATTACCTAGGTGCTTCCAGCATGAGTACAGCAGAAGTTCTAATTTGAACCTGCATGAGGATCTCCTGGAGTGCTGTTAAAAGGCTGATTACTGTCCCTCCCTAACCCAGAAGTTTGGATTCAGTAGGTCTGCAGTGGGACACTGGAATCTGCACTTCTACCAAACGGTGCAGGAGAGTCTTAGGAAACAGAGTCAAGGTCATCTTCAGTGGAGGGAGCTAGAGTAAAAATGCAAGGGACAGAGATAAGGAGGGATGTATAGTGATGAGAGGGCAGGGTGTGTCTGGAGCGCAGGACGAAGGACACCACAGAAGATAAAGTGCCTGGGAAAGGAGTTGATGGGGCCAGCAAATGGCAGACCACAGGACATGAAAACCCAGCTTGGGGAGAAGGTGCGTGACTCTGGAGGGGTGGCAAGAACTTGAGCTGAGGTCAGTCTCCTCTGCTTTGATCTTCAAGTGCTCCTGAGGACCAGAGTGGGGCAGGTGAACCACCACCATCCTTACCCCAGAGAGTGGCATAGCCTCCCCACCAGCCTCCCTGCCTCCCTAGGGCCAGTTCTCCTGCCAGCAGCCAGAGTGATTGCTTAGAAACATCAACCGGATTTATCATTCCCCTTGCTTAAACTCTTCAAGAGTTCCCAGCCCACTAGGAATAAAGCTCAAATTCTATATCCAGTTGACTGTGCCCTTCTGCATTGGCCTCCGAGTTCAGGAAGCATAACTGACGTCACTTTGCAAGGAGGCCAGGCCTGCCACAAGCTACTTACAGCCAGCAAGTGAATACGAAGGAGATAATAAGGCAGGTCCGTTGCTGGGACTCCCAGGGGCTACTTTGGCTTCAGGGATCCCCAAGGACCTTGCAGCACCTCCCTTAGACTGCATGGGCATCTAGGATGCTTCCACCCAAGCTTCCCACCCTCATGGGAAGAACACCCTTACGTAGAGCCAGCTTTACATACACCCTCAGAAATTCTAGCCAGCCTTCACCTTAATTAACGAGGCGCTGGAGCTTCTAGTCTGTAATCTAATGTACAACGCAGGAGAGCAAATTGCTCCTCTAGGCCCTTACCTATGCGTGGAGATTACACCGTCTTAGGTCACGTTCCCTAAGATCAGGAACAAGTAATTATTAAGGAAGTGCACCCAAGGAAAACTAGTAAGAGCATGAGGCAAGCAGGAGAGGGAAGAGGAAGGGGTTGGAGAGGGGGGCAATTTCAGCTGAGGTCTGCATGGGAATGGTGCACCATGGGGCCTTAGCCCTCTGCGTGTATTCGAAGGCCTAATCGCAGCCCTCCTGAACATGGACAGAATGACACTGTTCTCCCAAAGACATGCGTATCCTAATCCCTGGAACCTGGGAGCAAACTACCTTCCAAGCGAAAGGACGTTGTGGATGTGAGTAGATTAAGGATTCTGAGATGTGGAGGTCATCCGGGTTATCAAGAGGAGCCCAATGTCACCATAGCATTCTATGTGAGAGGGAGGCAGGAGGGCCAGAGAGGGAGATGTGACAACAGAAGCAGAGTTGGAGTAGCGTGATCATGACTGGGGCCAACGCCAAGGAAAGCAGGTGGTCTCCAGAAGCTGGAAAAGATAAGAGGATCGATTCTCCCGCCTTCAGCAGGAACACAAGCCTGCTTACACCTTTGGTTATGGTGCAGAGGATGCCATTTCAGACTGCTGGCCCCCAGAAATATAGAAAGATAGTAAATTAGTGTGAGGCCACTAGGTTTGTGATCATTTGTCAGGACTGGAAGAGGAATCCAACACACTTCAGTGCGGGTGGAATGCCCTGTGAGCCTCCTGGAACAGAGGAGGCGGGAGGCCTGGTGGAGCTCGGGCCGCCTCCCTGCCTCCCCGCCCCCTCGGGGATGTGGCACAGAGCTTCCTGCTTGCCCCCTCCTGGCCAGTCTAGAATTGGCTCCTCAGCAATGGGGTGTCCCCAAACTGTCAACTTGTCACCTGGCTTGCTTTGGTGTCCTTCTTTGGTGTGTGGGACCAGGACCTGGGGAGTTACACCTTTGCCTTGTTCCTTTCACTGCCTGTATAAGTAATAAACTATCTTCGTGTGTTTTTTTCTGCAACGGTAACAGAATACCACCAACCAGTCTTTTATAAGCAATAGAACATTTGGCTCACCATTCTGGAGCCTGGGAAGTTCAAGTCCAAGAGCCTCTGTGCTATTATAACATGGCAGAAGGGAAGAGAACAATCAAGCCAAACTTCATCCCATTCCCATGATGATGTCATTAATCTGGGGCAGCCGTCAAGGGTGCCATTTCACGCTCCTGCCAATATCCGCAATGGGTAGTGGGGCTTGCCTACAAGACCAGGAAAAAGCAACTCTCTTGGTCAGGATAAAACACAAGGGCCCAAACCAGCACTCTTCGCGCCAAGGTCTTTTTGGAACCCAGTGGACAAACTGCCGTGCCAGAGCACAGAGCTAAGGAAGGTGGCTCAGTCTCCAACCCCAACATCAGGTCAGGCTGGTGGGGGTCTTTGCACACTCCTGTGGCTGTGCAGAGACAGCGCACAAGGGAGGTCTCCCACTCCGCTTTACTTTCTATGACCCACCTTTCCACTCCCTGCTCACATGACATTTTCCTTCCTTGTATTTTCCCACCGGCTCTTCTCCTTCCCTGCTGACTCAGGGGTGCCAAAGGCCCACAGGTACTTGGAGCATTGCTCAGCCACATAGGACCTTCGGCAACAAACAAGAGGGACACTCATGACCTGGAAGAGAAGACTGACAGGAGTGGGGCGGGGGGCAGGGGAAGGTTATATAAGGTGACTGGAAATGTTTCTATTAAAGACCTGACAATATCTCGGACTTTGTAGGCCAGGTAGTCTACATCACAACTACCCAACTCTGCCATTGTGACATGGAAGTAGCCACTGACAGTGCATAAATGGGTCCGTATTCCAATAAAATTTTGTTTACACAGATAGGCAGCAGTTGGATTTGGCCTGAAGGCATAGTTTGTGGACTCCTGGCTTACATGTTTACATAGTTCAATAGCTGGAAGAACTTTAGACATCATTCAATGCAGGATTGACAAGTAGGTTTCAACCCACCGGCCAACTCAGTATTGACTCCCTGACTGGCTGTGTTGGATTCTGAGGCCGACAACCAGCTTTGAGGGAAAGGGCCACCATTGAACAGCACCCTATGCCAGGGCCAGGTGAGTGGCAGCACCAGTGCCTCAAATTGGTCATTTGATTAACTCTCATTTTATATGCAAATAACTAGATCCCAGAGAAGTGAAGTGACTTGCCCAAGATCACACAGCTGCAGCCAAGCCCTTGCTTGTCAACTGGCTTCTTCTTATTACTCTGCAGCAAAACGGAAAGTCACATCTGTTCCATTGCCTGGTCACACACATCTAAGCCAAATGATTTGCCATGGCCTCCTTGTGCCAAACTTTCCAGTCTGGCTCCCTGAGAGTAAAGTGACAGAACCGAGGGCCCCAGCCAGTCCTTGATTTGTGAGAACTGATGTCTTCAGGGATTCATGCCCATAGAAAAATATTGCATTTGTAATGTCTGAAAAATTAAGAGGTTGGCTTCCAGAGATAGCTGTTTGCCAGATCCTTGTTCATGGGGGCATGGAGTGGCCCTGGCAATAGCGAGGGCTTCCCTTTTTAGCAGGAAATGCTTCACAAATGCCACGGCCCTCTACCCCATAATCCCTGCAGGGGGAAAGCTGATCGTGAGAGAATGTTCTAAAGCATCAAGCTCTGGTATTACCATGCCTACTTCCTAAGATTTTAATGGTTATGACTATCAGAGAATAACTGCCAAGTTCTGTTTTAAGGCCAATTAATGAGCAACTAGAATAACAAACTTTGAAAGCAGGATGCAAGTAGAACTTTTTAAAGATTTTTGAAATTCTGAATTCTATAAACTAGTCAATTTTGGGGTTTTTTGTTTGTTTATTTCTTTCTTTCTTGATTTTTTTTGCATTGTTTTTTAAATAAAAATGTCCACTTTGGAACCTGTCTGGTGTTAGAGCTTTGCAATCGTTTGGACCTCACTGTACTTGGCTGGTCATGGACCTGTTGCAATGGTCCAGTATGTAACAGATGGCAGCAGAAACCCATATGCCTCGGGAGGTGACGCTTGGGACCGCCTCCCTTGAGCTCTTACATCTCTGTCTGAGAGTGTTCTCCCTGAGCATCGCTAAACTTCCACCCCACCATGCTCAGTCTACACCCAGCGCAGGCCAGAGGGGCCAGGGTGAGGCAGCACCCAGGAGCAGCCCCCAAACATTGAAGATTAACAGGAGGTGGTGGAAAGGACACCCGGTGTGCTTGCCCCTCTGTGTACAATTTTTTTTATTAGTTGAATACGGACTTACAATTGAGGGGGAATCATTATCAAACTCTGTGTGCAATTTTGAAATATAGTTTGGTGTGATAAATTTTATCCAGCCTCTCCAAAGGCCCCCAGAGACACCTGAGCCCTATTTCCTTCTCTCATTAACACGCCCCTTTATTGATTTTCCTTCTTTCTGTTTCACTGATTCACTCCCTCCTGGTGCATCCTGGGGTCATCTCTCAAATCAACTACCTATACCCCAGTCCTCTTTTGGGGGGCATACCAAACTGAGCTACATTTAGACTTAGGAAAGGGAATGAGAATGTGCGTGTATCCCCCACCCAACAGAAAAAGCTGAGAGTTACAGCTGCTGGCAGCTACGGAGGAGGGGACATTTGATTGTGCAATTAGGAACTGTCCCATCAATGAGAAGAAAACTGAAGTGGCCAGCAGTGGCAGCATCTGTCTTTCCAGCATGCTTTCCTGTCCCCTTTTGCTGGTTGCTCTGGGAGCTGCATTCATGACACAGTCCTTGGTGGGCCCTACAATCATGACACCCAGCTCCACCCTCATCACACCCCTGGATGGGCACTGACCCAGGGTAGCCAATCCAAATATGCCATCCTCTCGGACACCCCAATAGGCAAGTTCAATCAGCATCGTCCCTGAGGTCAATATGGATTCCTGGAACAGCCTGTAAAGGAAGCTTGTAAACCAGGATTATGAAGTAGGAGGATGGGGTTGTGGATGCCTGGCATTCTATCTGCTGCCGGAACAGAGTGTGTGTGCAAAAGGAAAGTAAACACAGAGGAGATGAGATGAGGTGTGTGCGTGCCCAAGAAAGAGAGAGAGAGCCAGCAAATTAGAGAGGGAGGGGAGGAGAGAGGAAGAAAAAGAAAAAGAGGAGAGCAAAGCCGAGCAGAGACTGCTCCGTCAGCAGAGCCGCTCATGCAGCCATGCCTGAAGTTAGCCCACCTTGGGAATCTTCCAGTTCCTAGAGCCAACACCTTCCCTTTCTGCCTATTTGAGTCGGAGTTCTGTCTCTTGCAAGCAAAAGGGTCCTGAAAAGAAGGAGACATTTTCGGCAGCATCTACCTAGAAAAATTTATTTTCCTAACAAAAGTCAAGCAGTTCTCATGCCCCTCCCCGCCTGCCTGAGTTCTGTACTAATGGACACCAGTCATGTATTGTACAGCCTTACATAGAGCTGAGCAGCAGCTAAGAGAAGCAAGAATAACTACAACTATTAATTAATTGGTTGAGACTCTATTAGTGACCTTGGAACAACTGCAGAACAGAAGACAGAGGGTCTGAGAAGTCAACAATTAGTGTCAAGTGATGTTTTAAAGTGGGATCAGACCACAAAAGAAAAGAATCCAGGAAAACCCAAAATAGATATCTAGTAGCCACAAGAGATAAGAATGTAATCAATTACTTAACATGGAAAGACTAAAGCCACACCCATTCATGTTAGCCATACATCCATTTATTAACAAGGATTTATTTAAAGGTCTTATCTAGAGTTCCCTCGAAGCAAGCTTTTAGACTTGTTTTCAGTTGCAAGAGGGTGGTGTCTAGTGAGTGGCCTGAGCTGACTCTGCCATTGACTTTCTCACCCATAATGTTCCAAGTGGAATTCACTTAACTACAAGTAACAGGAAACCCAAGTAAGAGTGGCTTAAAAACAAAAATTAAAAACAAGTCAAGGATATAGGGGAAAGAGTACACTTACAGATTGTTGGCAGGACTGCAAATTGGTGGAACCACTCTGGAAAGAAGTATGGAGATTCCTCAGAAATCTAGGAATGAATGGAACTACCATTTGACCCAGCTATCCCACTCCTTGACATATATCCAAAGATTTAAAATCAGCATACTACAGTGATACAGCCACATGAATGTTTATAGTGGCACAATTCACAATAGCTAAACTATGGAGCCAACCAAGCTACCTTTCAACAGATGAATGGATAAAGAAAATGTGGTATCCAATGAAGTATCACTCAGCCATAAAGAAGAATGACTTTATGGCATTTTCTGGTAAATGGATGGAACTGGAGGCTATCATGCTAAGTGAAATAAGCCAGTCTCAAAAAGTCAAAGTTCAAATGCTTTCTCTGACAGGTGGAAGCTAATCCATAATAAGGAAAAGATAAGCATAATAATCAAAGAGGAATGAAAGGGAGGGAGGAGGAATGGGATAATGAAAGTTCATGGAATGAATCAGACCCAACTTTCCTATGTCCATATATGAATATGCACAATGAATCTCACCATCATGTATATCAAGACACTAATGAAAACAAAACCTAACAGTAAATAACAGAAAGAACAGTATAGTAGAGGGAACAAAATATTGTGGAGGAAGGGAGGGAAGGGGAGACAATGGGGACTGAATTAGGACAGTTATTTTCCATGCTTTTACAATTATGTCATTGTTATGCTTTGTCATGTATAACTAAAAAGAACCAATAAAAATGAAGAAAATTAAAGACAACTAGTTCACGAAATAGGAATGCTATGGAGGTAATGTTTTAGTATAGTAACCAGTGATATCAGGGACCATGGATTTTTCAATCACTCATGCACTACTAACTTTGGTGTAAGACAATGAAAATCTTAAACACCACTTAATGTTCACAGGATGGCTACTGCAGCTCCAAACATCATAACCATGCAGGGTCAGGAAGAATAAAGGGGGAGGGACATCATAGCACTTGTTATTGGAGTTCTTCACCTATGCATCCGCTTTTACCATTTCAATGAGCTCCAGCTGATTTCCAACTGCCTTTACCTAAAAGTTTTTCTCTAAAACAACAGAAGACTGCTTTTCAGGTCAGAAGTTCCCAAGAGAAATTCTCAGCCAGGGATTGAGGGGAAGTTGGTGTATAAAGACACCAGCTCCCTCATCCCTTTGAGGAATGACTCCAAGGTATGTATGTGATTTATTCCACTTCTAAGCACATCTCTCCCTGATTAAGCTCCAGTCACCCACAGTAGTAGTAGCTGCTTTATAATGTGCCCTTTGTAAGCTACCTCTCCTTCCTGTCTCACTTCCCCTTTCCCCTACCAGTGTTTCCTGAGATTATGTTTCCAAAAAACGTCTTGCCTTGCCATTTTGTCTCACGGAGTGCTAGAGGGGACCCAGAGAGAGAAACTCTTTCCAGAAAATCCCCAGTAGACTTCCTCTACACCAGACCTGGGTCGTTCACCCATCCCCCAGCTGCCCAGAGGGAGTTAAAACAAGAAGCCTCTGACAAAGGGTAGCAGGGCAGCTGCACCTCTGGAACTTGGGCCCCCCAAGTCAAGGGGTTGTTAGCAAAATGAACGGAATGAGCAATGATGGTTAAGTGCACAACTTGCGAAATGCCAGGCTCTGTTGTATCATTTTTAATCAGTGACTGAGACAATGCAGTAGAGGTCATGTTCACCAAATTTGCAAGGGAGAGAAAACCCAAGAGAAAGAACAAGTGTGCTGAACAATAGAATGAGGAGCCTCAAGAAGCTCTCAGAACAGTGAGCTGAGCAGATCCCAACTCGGGTTCATAGCAGTTGACCTAACAACCTACAGCTATCGCCAGAAATGAGAGCAAATGAAAACAACCACACAAGTGAGAGGGGAAAAGTAAAATCTCGCCAGGTGTGGTAGTGCACACCTATAATCCCAGCAGCTCAGGAGGCAGCGGGAGGATCACAAGTTCAAAGTCAGCCTCGGCAACTTAGCGAGACCTTGAGCTACTTAGCAAGACTCTGTCTCAAAATAAAAAAATAAAATGGGGGCTAGAGTGGTGACTCAGTGGTTACAGCACTTGCCCGGCAAGCGCAAGTACACAGGTTCAAACCCCAGCACCCATGTACACAACTAAGTTTCAGAGCAATGAAAGCCATGTGAAAAACTCAATAAAAGTTGATTCTCTCTGTCTCTCTCTCTCTCTCTCACTGTCCCTTTAAAAAATAAATAAATAAATAAATAAATAAATAAAATGGACTGAGGATGTGGCTCACATTGGTTATGCACACACGAGTTCAATCCCTGGTATGAAAAAATAAAATAAAAGGGAAGGCTCATCTAGTACACACTGACACAGGCAGGCAGTAGTCCCATGTGTCCCCAGGGTAATACGGCTGCTGAGCTCCAAAAGGATTAAGGACGCTGTAGACTAAGTGTCTGTGCCCCTCCCCCAAATTCATATGTTTAAACTCTGATCCCCAATGTGATGATATTTGGAGGCGGGGCCTTTAGAAGGTAATTGGGGTTAGATTAGGTCGTGAGAGAGGGATCCTCATGATGGCATTAATATCCCTATAAATAGAGGAAGAGAAAGAAGGTCTTTCTCTCTCTCTCTCTGTCTCTTTGTCATGTAAGGACAGAGCAAGAAGGTATTCAACTGCAAACCGAGCTGAGAGCCATCATTAGGAATTGAATTGGCTGATTCCTTATCTTAGACTTCCTGACCTCCAGAATTATGAGAAATAAATGCCTGTTGTTTAAGCTATCCAGTCTGATTTTTATTATACCAGCCTGTTATGGTGGTGTCCTTCCAAAAGCTCCTGTGTTAATGCAGGAATGTTCCAAGGTGAAATGATTGGATTGTGAGAACCATAACCTAATCAGTCCATCCTAGTTTGAGTGGACTGACTGGGTAGTAACTGTAGGCAGGTGTGGTGTGGCTGGAGGAAGTGGATGCCCTGTAAGGGTTCATCTTCCCTGAGGCCCCTTCCTCCCTTTCTCTCTCTCTCTCTCTCTCTCTCTCTTTCTCCTTCCTGGTTGCCATAAATGGAGCAGCAGCACTCCTCCATCATGTCCTTCCACCATGATGTTCTGCCTCACTCAGACCCAAAGCAAAGGAATTGACCCACCAAGGACTGAACCTCTGAAACTCTGAGCCCCAAATAAACTTTTCTGTCTCTAAGTTGTTCTTGTTGGTCAGAGCAATGAAAATCTAACTAACCCACCATCCATGCTGACTAGGACAACATGTTAATCTCTGAAGGTCAGGGCTGAGGTGCAGAGAGGTGAAAGTGCTGTTGATCCTAGCTGGAACCATGGTCCAGCTGAGGGAGCCACTTGAAATAGGCAGTCAGTCAAGTGAAGCGTGCTCAGAGCAGAGTAGCCAGGGTGGAGACAGACCTGGAAGTCATGGGACAGGAGAAGAGGCATTGGCAAGAGGAAATGTGGCAGATGGAAGAGAAAACTAAAAGAGAGCAGTATAGCAAGACTCAAATATTGGTTGCCTCCTGGAAGAGACATAAATCTTCATACAACTCTAGTAATCCCCTAATACCGTCTCAATCCGTGCCCAATCAGGGAAACAGGACCCTCTGATATTTTGAACAGAAGGAATTTAATACAGGGAATTGGTAACTAAGGTACTTTAATCTCCCCTTATCTGTGATTTTGCTTTCCATGGCTTCAGTTACCTGTGGTTTAACTGAAGACCAAAAATATGATATGGAAAATTCCAGAAACACAATTTATGTTATAAATAATTTTTATTTTGGTATATTATTATATTTTATTACTAGTTATTATTGTCAACCTTTTACTTGCCTAATTTATAAATCTAACTTTGTCATATGGTAGAATATATAGGAAAAACACACAGTTTACATGGGGTTTGGTGCTATTGGTTTGTTCAGGTATCCATGAAATGTTTTGGAATGCTTTCCCCATAGATAAGGAGGAACTACTCTATTGAAAAGACTGGTGCTGCAAACAGAAAAGTAAAAATACTAAAGGTTAATAACTGCAGGAAGTTGTGAGCATTTCTGGGGCTTAAGAAGCAACATGGAGAAAGGGATAACCAGCGCCACAGTCACTCAGCCACCAGAGCTGCTGGTGCAGGAACCCCAGAAGATACAGTCATAGCACTCTGCAGGAGGAACAGCCTGAAGCTGGAAAGCAGCAAGATCAGCTTCCCCTTCCGCACCCTTCCAATATCTCTCCAGTACATCCCTTTCAATATCTCTCCAGTGCATCCCTTTCAATATCTCTCCAGTGCATCCCTGCCAATATCTCTCCAGTGCATCCCTGCCAATATCTCTCCAGTGCATCCCTTCCAATATCTCTCCAGGGCATCCCTTCCAATATCTCTCCAGTGCATCCCTTCCAATATCTCTCCAGTGCATCCCTGCCAATATCTCTCCAGTGCATCCCTGCCAATATCTCTCCAGTGCATCCCTGCCAATGTCTCTCTGGTGCATCCCTTCCAATATCTCTCCAGTGCATCCCTGCCAATGTCTCTCTGGTGCATCCCTTCCAATATCTCTCCAGTGCATCCCTTCCAATATCTCTCCGGTGCATCCCTGCCAATGTCTCTCTGGTGCATCCCTGCCAATGTCTCTCCAGTGCATCCCTTCCCATATCTCTCTAGTGTGTCTCCTTGACAGAATCTAAGCAAGAGCCTGGGAAATGTCCCCTGTAGGGTTCCAAGCCCAGAGGACAGGAATGGAGCCAAGAGCCAATGAGTTCACAGTGCAGGGTGGAGAGGGAATATGTGGGTGGATGTAAGGAAGACCCATCTAACAGCCAGAATCAGACCAAGACGGCAAGGGGAGGGGAGAGCTCCCCTCTTCTGAACTCTTTAAGCAGAGAGTATAACGTAAGTTCCATGTCTCGTAGCTCCTTGGACAAGATATTTTAAGAGATCCCTTACAAGAGCCTCCAATTCCAGTTACTTGCCGTCTCCATTCATGTTTCTGGGTCTGTGCTCTGCTGCACAGCTTCCTATACTTCACAAGAGGTGGATTAGGTGGTTCCCGTTAGCCATGGGTCTCCCTGGGAACTGGACTCACAGCAGACTTCTCATCCCGTTGCCTCCCTGCTTCTTGGTGCAGCGTTCATTAATGTTACCACCAGGCTGGTGAGTGCCTCTGTGCAGGGGATTATTTATAACTCCACTCAGCTCTTGAAAGGTACCCAGGGTCTTAAAGAAAAGATCCCTTCCAGAAAATGGACAGGCACCAAAAATAAACTATCCAGAAAAAAAAATCAAACCTTTTTTCTCCGTCACAAAAAAGAAAATTAAGCACTCATTAGTCTTGGGCATAAATAGTATTTTCTAATGTGTGAGGCCAGTATGCGGAACCATGAATATTCATGAGCATACTTCTGAAACAAAGGTGTTGGAAAACCTTCTTTTAGGTACTGCGCGTTCTGGGAAAAGCTATATTGTCTATTAGTAGGCAATACACTGATTGACCTCCAAATTCTTTAACAATGAGATTTGGGGTGTGTATGGTTTGTATATGAGGTGACCCTCAAAAGTTCCTGTGTTGATGCAGCAATGTTTGGAGGTGAAATTATTAGAATATGGGACCTAATGGTCCATCCTAGTTTGAACGGACTGACTGGGTGGTGACTGTAGGCAGGTGGGGTGTGGCTGGAGGAACTGGGACACTGGGCGAATGCTCTGGAAGGATGTATCTTCTCTGCAGCCCCTTCCCCTCGCTCCCCCTCTCTGCTTCCTGGCTGCCTTGAGGTGAGCAGCTTTTCCTCCACTGAGCCCTTCTGCCATAATGTTTTGCTTCACTTTGGTCCCAGAGCAATGGAGTCAGCCATCTACTGAGACCTCTGAAACAAACTTGTCCTCCTCTAAGTAGTTCTTGTTGGGAATTTTGGTCACAGTGACACAAAGCTGACTAAAACTCTTTGTTAGAAAGCGCCATGTTCTTTTCTTTTTTTAAGAGAGAGAGAAAGAGAGAAACAATTTTTATTTAGTTTTTTCATGTGGCCTTCATTGCTCTGAGACTTCGTAGTGTACATGGTGCTGGGGTTTGAACTCATGTAGTCGCGCATGCCGAGCAAGCGCTGTAATCGCCAAGCCACCGCTCCAGCCCCGAACATGTCATGTTCTGACACAAGTTAATTCCTGATAAAGACAATAGGAAAAACTGGCCAAATCACCAATCTCAGATCAAAAGCCTGTGATCAAGGAGTTGTCTGGGGAGTTTTGTAAACTGTTACTGGCCCCACCCACACTAACAGTGATTCTTTCCACCCTGGCCCTCATGCTATTCTGGTCTCCCAACATCCAGTCAACTCAATTCATTAAGTCCCATGGGAACCAAACCAACATGAAGAAGCAGGTTATCATAGTTTGGATCTTGAATGTTCCCCCAAGGCCCATGTATTAAAGTCCTCAGGGTGGCCGTGGTGGGAGGTCCTTAGTCATTGGGGGTGTCCCCCTGAAGGGGATTGTGGGACCCTGGTCTCTTTCTCTTTTATTTCTTGGTCTTGAGATAAGCAGTTTGCCCCAACGCATGCTCCCCATAACGCCGTCTCCCCACCAGAGATCCAAAGCAGTGAATCCACCCAATCTTAGACTAGAAACCCCAAAACCATGAACCAAAATAATCCTTTTGCCTTTATAAATTAATCATCTCAGGAACTTCATTATGGTGCTAGAAAGCTGGCTAACACAGAGAGGTGGGAAGCATAGCATCCTAAATGTCTGATTAGCGATCTCCTAGGTCTCATGGACCTGGCCTTGTGTTCATGATCTCCACGGATCTTGTGATTTTGTTTTTCAGGGTTGGTTAAGCCAGTGGTTCTTGACCTTGGCTGCACCTGAGACCCACCTTGAGAGCTTTTAACTATCCAAATACCCACACTACATTCCAGATCACCAACCAGAGCAGTCTCTGGGAACACACCTAGCCTCAATGTTGTATCACTCAGGTGACTTCAATGCACCGCCAAGGTAGAGGCGGTAGCTCGTGTCTGAAATGCGGCCATCATTCCCACTCTTTGTGACTGACGTGAGGTTCCCCATAGAAGGGGAAGTCTGTTCTGACCCCTTCACTGTAGGCAGAAGGGACACATGCCAGTTTCAGCCTAGCTTCTAACAGAAGTGGCACTTTCTTTCTTCCTCATAAAACATTTGCTTTTGGGACATTCCAGCTCAGAGCCCAGCTGCTTTGCTATGAAACACCCAAGTCACATGGAGAGACCGCACGATGGGGGGCAGGGTCAATTGCCCAGCTATCCTCCCACTTTCAGCCGCCAACCACATGAGGGAGGCTCTTGAAGATCCAGCCAGTCCAGCCCTCGGATGACTGCAGTCCCAGTTGACATCAAATAGTAGCCACATGAGATACCCCTAATGAATACCATCTTGCTGAGCCAGGGAACCCCTGGAACCATGAGAGACAGTAATGAATTGTTGACTTGCAGTAATTGTCTGTTATACAGCAGAGTCAGCGGCGTAGTTGAGAACCACTGATCAAGAGAAATTGTCCACAAGGAAACATTTTCCTAAGGTACATACTGTCCCCAAGGAATGAGGATACCCTCTGCCATGCTTTATTTCTTTTTTTAATTTTTTTTTTTTTTTTTTTTTTTTTAGGGATGAGGACCGAACTCGGGACCTTGTGCATGCTAGGCAGGCGCTCTGCCTCTGACCTAAATCCCCAACCCCTCTGCCATGCTTTAAATCTGTACTATCCTCCAAAGGCCTATGGTGTCAAATAAAGGCTTAGTCCCCAGGCTGTGATGCTCTGGAAAGGTGGTGGAATCTTTAGGAGGTGGCACCTCATGAAAGGAAATTGGTCACTGGGGCTGTGCCTTGGAAGGAAATATTGAAACCCTGTCCCTTTCCTCATCCCCTTCATTTCCCAGACACCATGAAGTAAACAAACTTTCTCAGCCATGAATTCCCTTCCTGGTATTCTATGCCCCCACAAGTCCAAAGCAACCAGATCAAGTGACCATGCACTGAAATTTCTGAAACTGTAAATAAAAATAAACCTTTCCTCCTTTTATGTTATTTTTCTCAGTTATTTCAACACAGCAATGGAAAGCTGACTAACAAGGCCAGCTCCCCCTACACTCTTGAGTCCTGCCCTCCCTCCGTTGAGAGTTTCTACTGCAGGGGTGGGGGCAACCATCTAGGTAGAAGCTACCCATACAGTGGTCCCTTCTAATCCAAATAGTTATTTGGTATGTTTTAATTTTACTATAAGATTATTAATTTTTGGATAGTGTGTGTGAGTCAGCTTTCTGTCACTGTGACAAAATACCTGAGAAAATCAATTTAGAAAAGGAAAGAGTTATTTTGACTCATGACACTGCTTTAACTGGGTCTGTGGTGAGGCAGAACATCATGACACTGAGCATTTAGTGGAGCAGGGCTGCTCACCTCATGCCAACCAAGATGCAGAGAAGGCAGCTAGGGGGAGAACCTGATCCAATCACCTCCAAAGAACTTCTGGGTTTTTTGTTGGTTTTGGTTTTGGTTTTGATTTTGAATATTTGTTTTGTTTTGGGTTTTAGTACTGGGGATTGAACCCAGAAGCACTTTCCACTGAGTTACATCTCCAGACATTTTTCTTTTTTTTAAGTTGTTTAGGGCCTTGCTTAGTTTCTGAGGCTGGCCTCAAACTTGTGATCCTCCTCCAAAAGTTCCACTTCTGACCCCTACTGCATTGGGGAAATATTTCAGATCCAAACCATAATAGTGTACTATAATTCATAGATTCCTGGTGCCACTTGGTCATGTTGATAAGGCAGGAAGACAAATATGATCTATAGTCCATTTTGCAGAAGGAGCATCTCAAGGGTCAGAGAGGTTTTACAACTTTGTCCAAATAGTATGGCAAATAATAGAGGACTTGGGAATTAAGTCCAGGGTCCCCGAGGCTAATATAGAGTACAGATATATTATACTGCTTCTCTGTTTTGGAGAATATAAATTAGTTACAACCATTATGGAGAACAGTATGGAGTGTCCTTAAAATACATAAAAATAGAACTACCATATGATCCCAGAATCTCACTTTGGGGATATATATACCCACAGAGAGAGGGAGATGAATTGAAATTAGTATGTGGAAGAGCTATCTGTACCCCCAAGTTCATTGCAGCATGACTTACAATAGCCAAGATATGGAATCAGCTTCAGTGCCCATTAACACAGGAATAAAGGAAAAGGTGGTAAAAATACAAAACAGAAATCTATTCAGTCTTTAAAAAGAAGATCCTAGGCTGGAGTGGGTGGCTCAGCAGTTACAGCACTTGCCTGGCATGCACAAGGACCTGAGTTTGAACCCCAGCACCACATACACAACTGCCAGAAAAACAAAAACCACATAAAAAAATAAAATTGATTCTCTCTTTCTCTCCCTCTCTCTCTTTCTTAAGAAGAAGAAGAAGAAGAAGAAGAAGAAGAAGAAGAAGAAGAAGAAGAAGAAGAAGAAGAAGAAGGAGGAGGAGGAGGAGAAGGAGGAGGAGGAGGAAGATGATGATGATACTGCCATTTGCAAAGACATAGATTAACCAAGAGGATATTATGCTAAGTGAAATAAGCCAGGCACCGAAAGACAAATGCCTCATGATTTCACTGACATATAGAATCTTAACAAAGTTGAACACATAATAATAGACAGTAAAACGCTGCCTACTGACAGGATGGGGGCGGAAGTGGGAGAAAGAGTTGACCAAACTGTACTAAGTTCCAGTTAGACAGGAGAAATAGGTTTCAAGATCTGTTGACCACGATTAATAATAGCATAGTGTACATTTCAAAATTGCCAAAAGAATAGCTTTTAAATATTCTCACTACAAAAAAAAGGTCATAAATAGATGAGCTGAAGGATGTTTTAATTAGCTTGATAAAATCACTCTACAATGCGAATCTATGTCAAAATACCACGTTGCACCCCATTTAATGTGTACAATTATTATTTGTCCATTAAAAATTTATATTAATTGCAACAATCACACACGCGCGTGCACACACACACATACACACACACAGAACTGCTTGTGGATTGTCTGACTCTCCTATAAACCGTGAGCTCTCTGAGAACAGGGACTGAGTGTGTTTTCCCCCAATAAACTCTGCATGCATTTCCAGCTCAAAGGCCCCAGCCACTGTCAGCGGAGGAGCTGGACCTGAAAGCATCCATTCTGGAGGAGGAGTGGCTGGGCTCTGCCTGGAAGCATGGGCCTGACTTTCTAGAAAATACAGGGCTGGAAGGGATGAATGCCAAGGAAGGAGAAAATGCAGGGGGAGAGGGTGGAATAAGAAAGAGTGGGCAGGGTAAGCAGGAAAAGGAGTCAGAAATATCAGAAGGAGGGAAGAAGACACACATGAGCAGGAGGGCCACAGACTTGATCACCACTCCCAGCTCACTCCTCAACTCCCCCATAGAACTGGCTCAGGCCATGTGTGCAGTTGGCTCAGGACTCCAGTTCTGATGCCAGAAACATAAACCGAGAGTGGGAGAGGCGTGGGGCCCAGACGAGGCGAGGCCTGGCTGCCCGGCACAGGCTGCAGGGCCTGGCTGCTCCTCTCCAGCAGCCCCAGAGGCAAACCAAGAATTCTGGAAACCCAAGGCCAGGGAGGAGGGGTGGAAGAGGCCTGGCTGAGGGTGACAGCAGGGAAGCCCTTGAGGCCTACTGGAGGCCTGGTGCAGAGAGCTGAGCTATAGCAGAGAAGCTCCAGGCCACAGTCTGTGAATCCTTGCTATGTGCTAGGGAAGGGCTAGACCTGCCTGGAATGTGGTTACAGAGCCGGCCTCTGGAGCAGCTCAAGACACAAGGGACTTTGTGTCAAAGGTGACCATTCAGAGCTGCAGTACCAGCCTTGGGAGCTCAGTCTGAGTGCACACCTGGCCTGCTTCCCAGAGGCCTTGACCTTAAGAATCACCTGGGGCCTGGGTGGGGAGGTAGAAGGAGTTTGAAAAGTACACAGTCCCTGGGAAGTCCATGGTAAGATATTTTCTTTTCTTTTTTTTTTAAAGTTCTCCAGTGATTGTGAGAGGCAACAAAATCAGGAACCATTAGTCTAGATCAGGAGTCAGCAAACTTTTTCTGTGAAGAGCCAAACGGTAAATATTTCAGGCTTTGTGGGCCATGATGGTCTCTGTTACAAGGACTCAACCCTGTTTTAGGTGGACAACATGCACATAGAGGATGAGCAGAGCTGCGTTTCCATCAAATCTGTTTAAAATGAATTTCATAGGTTGTCTAAATTTGAATTTTTTAAACTTTGAGTTTCATAGAATTTTTACATATTGTGAAATATTTTCCTTCTTCCAATTTTTTTTCACCACCCTTAAAAATATGAAATGCATCCTTAGCTGAAATTGAGTGGTAGGGGAGGCGGTAGTTTGCTGGCCCCCAGGTCAGACCTGACCTTTGGTGAAGGAATCAGTGTAGAAGTTGATCGGACATTGCTGTGGCTTCCAAGTGAGCGTCCCGTGGACACAACAGCCCAGGAGGGGTGAGGGTAAACCCACATAGTACCCAGCCCCAAGCTTGCTGTGTTCTGGTCATATGATCAATGATGGGCTGGGAATTTCAAAAACTTAGTCCTTTACCCCAGAAGGGTTGAAAAGCAGTGATTGAAATTATTCCTTCGACCCCAGGGAGGGTTTAAATCCTCCCACCACAAACTATAATCCCCTTAAAATCTACAGTCCTAACCACAGAGAATAAACAAAAGCGTATTTTTATGCACAGAAAAAAAAAAGAAAAGAAAAGAACTGCAAAGGAATACAGCAACTGGTAGTGAAGAATGTTCGAGGATAGTGACAACGCATTTTTTTTCTTTGTATTCATCTGTGTTTTCCAAGTTTTCTTTAAGGAATGTGTGAACTTATAATTGAGAGTTTTTTTTTTTAAGTGGCTTTTTAAAAATTCTCCAGAGAGTGATTTCTCTGTTGAACGACCCTCCCAGAGACTCCCAACCCTTCAGCCAGGAAGTACTTTTTCATATTTAATCCACTTGTAGAGATCAGGGAAGAGAAAGAAGAAAATGAAAAACACATGCTGGTCCTTTGGACTGGGAGCTCCAGTTCATTCTTTGTTATTTTTAACAAAAGGCTGAGGCTGGTGGGCGGGGCTAGGGTGGGTCAGGAGATGCAAATGATCACGAGGAGCCCCTGGTCAGGGGACCAGAGAGAGCAGGGTTTCCCATGCTGACCCCTCCACTCCAGGGCATCCCAGTGACTCTCAAAGCCACCCAGGAACAGCAAGAGAGTGTGTGGGAGAAAGTTCAGGGAATGTCACAGACTTCTAAGAAAAAAGCACAACTCCAAGTGTCCAGGGATCCTGAGCCTCGGTGGACCTGAGTTCAAATCCTGACTTGGTCACTTTTTCACGATGACGCTCAGGCAGAGCAGAGCAGTGGATTGAGCCGTGGTTTCCTCGTTTGGATGATGGGAGTAAACGCACAACCCCCAAGCCAGGTATCACAGAGGACACCGGAAGCTTGTGGCATGGGCAGATGCTGAATTGCTAGCTCTTCCTGCCTGCGCTGATGACCAGGGTCAGGATCATCATCACACGCAAAAGGCAGGATATGAACAGGCGCTGCTTGGACTTGATCCTAAGAAGACTTAAGTTGGAGGAAATAACTATTCAGTGCTTTTGTTCTGGACTCCAGTCCATGTGTGTCGCACATCAAAGACACCCATGTAACTCTCCATATACCTCCACCCCAAACTCAGCCTCTTCCCAGAGACACCCAAGTTCAGGATTTCCTTCACCTACAAACTGTGCAGTCTAATTCAAGTAGACACATGTGGCTGTGTGAGACTTTAAATTAAAATTAATTCAATTTAAATGAAATTAAAATTTGAATCCTCAGTCACGAACACATGTCAAGTGCTCATGGCCACATGTGGCTACCCTGGTGGGGATGCACACAGATGCACACAGGACATTGTCATCCTAGCTAAAGGTTATATTAAGCAACATCGTGTTGAGGGTTTGTGGGACCACAGGGGTCACCCCTGCACAATGCAAGAAATCTAGCCATTTGCAAAAATGTCCCCTTATTTCTATAAGAACACCTTCCCTAAATAGGAAATAAAAATTCATAAATGACACCTACTATTCGAAATATGTGGGAGAAGTGCTGATGGGGAAGCAGCCCCCAGGGTGCATGAGGTCTGGAGACACCATCCCTCTACAAGCACCAGACCTCCCCCTTAAAGCTGAAAACTTCAGCTCCACTGTGGACCAACTGCTTAAAAAAAAAAAAGCAGAGAAAGAGGTGGTGCATCTTGTTTCTTTAAACAACACGATGTTAGGAAATTCTGGTTTCAAAATGGTTGGTGCTATCCACGGGGTAGACAGAAAGAGCAGCAGTAAACAGTGAGGGCCCTGGGAGGCACCACCAGGACATTTCTGTGGGAGCCAACCTCCAATGTGGACTTCGGATTCCCCAGACCCATTGAGGCTCTGTGTCCTCTCAGCTCCAGTCCCTTGCTCACAGCAGTGGCTTTGCCCACAGAACACCCAAGTTCACAGGTGGACTTGCCTGGAGCAGCAGAGGTTTGTGCTGAGTTATAATAAATCTTCTCTTGCCCGGAATCCAGCTCTGCTCCCCACAACGTGCCCTAAAGCACCTTTCTGAATACTCTTCCTACGCCTCCCTGGCTCCTGCCCTTGTTGAGTACTTCAAATAATCTATTCCAATCTTAGGGTGTGTAAGGACGTGGGGTAGTGTACCACTCCTGTGTCCTCTGGCCCCCACACTTCAGGGCACGCCAGCTAGCCCCCAGCCACCAGCACCTGCCCGCCTCCACCTGAGCCACCTCACCCACACACAGTGCCATCAGCAGCACACAACAGAACACCCCCACGCCCCTTAGAGGCCCCAGTGTGCCAGAGCCCCAGCTGCCCACTGTGGCAACCAGATCAATCCGGTGCCCTTTACAAGCTGCATTCTCCCCGCATGCCTGTCTGCATTTACTGGAATCACCTCCCAGATAAGCTGCTTATCCTCAAAATTCTCGTTTTAGATCCTGCCTCCCAGGGAACCCAAGCCAAGACTAAAGTCCCAAACAATTAACCTTAGGTTGGATTCTGAGAGAACCTAAGATTAAAGCAGCACAAGAAAATTCTAGAATCAAGTGAGAAATGTGTGATTAAGATGGGAGTGGAGGGGCTGGAACGGTTGCTCAGTGGTTGGAGCACTTGCCTGGCATGCGAGAGGACCCAGGTTAAACCCCAGCACCGCATACACAACTAAGTGTCTGAGAAACAAAGGCCAGATGAAAAACTAAATAAAGTTGATTCTCTCTTTCTTTCTCTCTCTCTTTCCCTATCTCTCTTTCTTAAAAAAATTTTTTTAATTGATTCTCTTGTTCTCCCTCTCTCTTTAAAAAAAAAAAAAAAAAGATGTGAGTGGAGAATGCGTCCTTTAAATCTCATTGGAAAGCTAGGTGTGGTGGCTCACACTTGCAATCCCAGCAACTCAGGTGGCTGAAGCAGGAGGATCACAAGTTCAAGGCCAGCCTTGGCCACTTAGGGAGGCCCTAAGCAGTTTAGGGAGGCCCTGTCTCAAAATAAAAAATTAAAAAACACCTGGGGATGTAGCTCAGTGGTAAAGCATCTCTGGGTTCAATCCCCAGTACCAATAATAATAATAATAAAATCAGAAGAAGAAGAAATAAATCCCACGGAGAATAGGATTCAAGTTGTTTCTTAGTGAAGGAGCCCAGCTGCTCCTTGAAGGCTTTGCAGCTGATCATCCAGAGATCCCAAGATTCAAGGAAATCCCCAAGCTTCAAAAATGCACTTCTAGACACTTGGGTTAATAATCACTCATGGAATCTGCTCACACTTCTTCCAAATAACAGTCCTGGGTTTGAAAGGAGCAGGAAAGGAACATGTTTGTCTCCCTTGGGAGACCATGCTCACCCACAAGAGGCCCAGATTCCTGGCAGAGGCAGAAATAGCAGCCCACCGGGGACCCAATCAGTCCGTCCTTAGTCCTATGTCAAATTAGGGAGATCCCTCAAGGGCCAGACTGGGCATCCATAGCTGACTAGAAACCAGAAGTTTCAGGTGCCAAACAAAGATGCTATGGTCTAGGGTGGGGATGGGAATGGTGGAGGGGAGGGGAGGGGAAAAGATGGGAGGGGAGAGAAGGGAAGGGAAGAGGTGCTGCAATCCTGCCTCGAGTCCCCACGCAGGAGACCGCCAGCTGCCATTGCTTCATCTCCTGCCATTGCTTCATCTCCTGACCATCAAGAGATGCCCCCACTGCTGCCTTCCACCCTTCCCATGCCACCTGTAATCCAAGGACTGCCCCAATTGCAGTGCAAACCCTCCCACTTCTTTACCCCCTGAGATTCTATTCATTTGGGAAACTCAGGGAGAAGTCCCTAGTCTAACACTACAGGATGGCATAGTGCTTAGAATAGGTGCTCTGAAATCTGACTCTGAGTTCAAATCTCCTCACCATTCACAAACTAGGCGACCTTGAGTAAGTTACTTCCTCACTACAATGGCTCCATCAGTAAATCAGGAGTGACGATGATAGCATCTGACCCAGCAGGCAATGCAGAAGAGCCAATGGGATTTAATTACAAGAAAGACTTGAGCAGTGCCCAGCATGTAATAAACACTCAACAAACACTGTTAATGTTATTAACATCATTGCTGATTTTTACTGATTATTATTTATTTAGTATTCTTAATACTATAACACTGTTCATTAGTTTTGCAGACCCCATCTGGAAAGGCATGGTTTCCATTCTGCAATAGAAAATGAGCAATTTGGGAAGAATTGGTCCTCCATGGCTCACCAGGCTGGCCACTCACAAGCCACAGCCCAGCCAGTGCCCTCCAGAAACCAAGGACAATAGCCATCTCACTTTAGCGGAACAGTAAGAACTTTAACATGTCCTCCCTGGCTGCATTTCACGACTTCTGGAAAAGTATTCAAAACCAACCCCTTCTTGAATGGAAGCTTCATCCATAAATATTAGCAACAGCCCCAAAGGCTGAATCCATGGACAGGGGGTTTCCTGTGGAACCAAACTGTTACGTCTGTCTGATTCCTGGTTGACTTTTCCAGGCAGTATACACAGCTCCTTTCAGCTTGGTGGCCCATCCAGGCAGCCCGTCCTAGACAGCAGGTCAACAGCACAAGCGGCCTTTCAGCCTGAGAGCCAGGCGAGGCTAGTGGCATCTGAGAAAGGGGCTCTGTGTCATCAGAGAAACACGACAGCTTGTGTTTACCTGAACGTCCGGAACTCTGACCCCTCCTTTTCTGGGTCCACTGACAGCAACAGAGACAGAGCCAGGTAGCTCCTTGCCTAGCTTATTGAGCTGTTTTGGTTTTTAACTTTTAAATTTTAAATTACTCAACTTTTGATTTAGAGAAAAGTTGCAAAAATAGTACTGAGAGTTCCCTTATATTCCCCGTCCTGCTTTCCCTAATGTCAACATCTTACCTAACCACAGCCCAGTTAGCAAGAAGTTGGTGAATTTAAATGAACACTTGTTAACTCAACTGCACGCACTGTTTAAATTTCACCCGTGCTTCCAAAAATGTTCCTTTTTTGTTGCACAATTTTATCCATGATCTCACTCTGCATTTAGTTATTATTTCTTTTTAGTCTGGGACAGATCCTAGTCTTCCTTGCCTTAAGTGACTTGGACACTTCTGGAGAGTACTAGTTAGTTATTTTGTAGAATTCTTCTGTTTGGAGGACATTGATCAAGCCAATGAGTACATGAGAAAGTGCTCTAAATCACCAGTAATCAGAGAAATGCAAATGAAAACCACATTAAGATATCACCTCACACCAGTCAGATTGGCAAAAATGAAGAAAATAAACAATAATAGATGCTGGAGGGGTTGTGGAAAGATAGGCACACTAGCACAGTGTTGGTGGAGCTGCAGACTGGTACAGCCTCTCTGGAAAGCAGTGTGGAGAATCCTCAAAAAACTAGGGATGAGCCCACCATATGATCCTGCTATTCCTGTCCTCGGTATTTTTCCAGGGGATTTAGAATCAGCACATCATAGTGACACAGCAATACCTATGTTCATAGCAGCTCAACTTACAATAGCTAAATTATGTAAACAACCCAGATGTCCCTCACTGGATGAATGGATCCAAAAACTGTGGTACATATATACCATGGAGTTTTACTCAGCAATTAGAAACAATGATACTGCAGCCTTTGAAGGTAAGTGGATGGCTGTGGAAGAAATTATGCTGAGTGAAATAAGCATAACCCAGAAAACCAAGGGTCGAATGTCTTCACTCATCTGTGGAGGC